>JAGFPH010000485.1:85556-101423 GCA_018207615.1 Philaenus spumarius
CCATTTCAGAAGTAAACTATTTTAACACAACTTACGAAAAGAGGAAGCACAATGTTCTTTTCAGAGGTATTACCAAGTAAACTACATACTCTGCTATATACACATGTGTACTATTTATAGTAGAGCGTGACGGAATAGAGCGGAACAGAAGATTGCGTGACGGTAGAATTAGATTCACCGCCAGAAAACATTTTTGGGCACGGTGCCCTATAGAAGTTTAACCTTCAAAAAGTGCCCGTATAGAAAGCATTGCGTTTATTTTGAGTCTAAAGTATATCCAATGCTTTTATATGGGCATTTTTCCGTCCGTTAAATCTGATTTTAGCAAAACATTTGCTGGAACTACAACGCATCAATGAACTTCCGCATTACCTCAATTGTTTTTGTAAATATCAATGTCCGTATTCTAATGACGTTTCTTCCGTAGTGAAATGCAAATTACTTACTAGCTGGAGATAAAATATTGTGTGTCCTACTCGCCTTAAGAAAATTACCGCCCTCGATGCGATTTTTCGGTAACATTATTTATTTTAGGTGATACTTTTCTTCCTTAAGGGGATTTGCTACTGAAAAGGGTGAAATTTTGTATTAATGGTAAAAATGTTTTGTAGTATATGCTGAAAAACAATATAAAACATAAAATATTTGAATTTTATCATAAGGAAAAAATTAAAAACTGCGATTTAGATGATTTTGCCCTGGCATTTTTGAAGCGATATAACTATAGAAGTACTTAATGGATTTTGCTGGTTCGTAACTTTCTTTAAAGGTAATACAGCCTACTACAAATTTAGGTAGAATTATGTCGATACACCTCAAATATTTGTTTTTATCTATCTTAACATTAAATGTTTTTTTACTTTCTCCCCCTATACCATAGTATATGGAGAAAGTATTGTATTCGTCAAAATTTTCGAGTTTGAGTTTTTGGTGGAAATATCCGTTTTGGGTCCCCCTGAACCTAAAAAAGTGGTTTTCGGAGTGATGTCTGTGTGTGTGTCTGTATGTGTGTCTGTGTGTCTGTGTGTCTGTGTGTCTGTGTGTCTGTGTGGATGTGTGGATGTTATCAGACCTAGAGCCTAAACCAGTCGTCTGATTTTGATGAAATTTGGTATGGAGGTACTAATCCAGGGTATCTCTAGGTGTTTTTTTAATTTTTGTATTTTTAAGGGTAATTTTCCCATAAAAACCCTTAAAATAACAGAAAAATCAACTTTTCTCAAAAACGGCTCTAACGATTTTGATTAAAATTTTAAAGTTTATTAGGGATCTATAGTACTATAAAAAGTAAAATTTTAATCAAAATCGTTTGAGCCGTTTTTGAGAAAAGTTGGTTTTTCCGTTATTTTATGGATTTTTATTGGAAAACAACTTCAATACAAAATCACCTCTCCTACCCCACCCTACAAGTCACCGTGAATCTGTTTAGTAATTTAAATATTTTTGTGAGAAAGTATGTGCCAGTTCCTGGTACCGTTTATTATTTACAGTTTTACAAATTATTTTTTGTTTTATGATGTATGAAAGTTACAAACATAAATCTAAATAATTATTTAACTAAAGATGTATAAAGTAAGTGGTAACAATTTAAATAATGTACTTCAAGTGGTTGTTGAGAAATATCGAATTTAGTCTCTAAAAAAACATGAAATTCTCAAATTTAGGGAAATGGCGATTGAATGAAAAAATGTACTTCAATGAAAAAATTTGAAAAATGCCTAGGTAAATAAAGCTATTTATGTGTTTATACTTTATATTATGCCCGGTTATTTTTAGAGGGTTATTGATAAAGTGTAGAAATATATGTAGGCCGAAACATAATTGCTATACAACCAGACAGCAATTTGGACTGATTTTTCTCCTTCGCAGCGTTGTTTAAATTTTGTTTTTCTGGTATATATGTAAAGAAACAATTACTTTCATGTGTTTTAGCGCCTGTAAAACAAAAATATGCAAAGAGGTTTTTCCAAAATTTGATGGTTTTTTACCATTTTCAGTAGCAAATCCCCTTAAGACCTTAAAATACGAGTTTTGGCGTGCGAAGCACGCAATGCATTGTGTAGTGAAAATACTTCCAATACGGGGGTTGGCGTGCAATGCACTGTGCGTCGGCCGCTGCCCCTTCTCATAGTGTTCAGTTTCAAGCTCACATTTGCGTTCTTAGCAGTGAACGGGTTAGCGCCTTAGCATAGTTTTATAACACGCCCCCTTCTGGTTAAGCCGCTTATGTCTAGTTTTGAATAAATACGGTGCGTTAACACACTGTTAGTTTAGTAATAGTTTGATTGCTGTTGCATCACTGAGGATGGCGACGTTGTCGTTGAAACGCGTTTGTAGTTAGTAAACGTATTTGTTGTAAGATTTTGTGTTCGGGTTTTATTTTATCTGATATGTCGTACATTTGCTGTGAATCTAGACTTGAAACTTAAGTTAAATACAGGATAGAAACAACATTCGCATTTCAATTAATTGTGTTTAAGGAGTAAACTATACTAGCGGAGACCCCTGCGTTCTTCGCACGTCAACCCCGATGGAACATTCTACAAACATAAGTTATGTTTTATTTATAATAAAGGTGTAGGATTAATAATAACCTCAAAAACTAAGATGGTAAATAGTGTTAAATGTTCAAATCAAATTATTTCGTATATTTCACAACAACAGTTATAATAAAGGTTAAAAGAAGGCTCCGGTGTACACTTAATCAGAAACATAACCAAAAAGTTACTTACTATTAATTACCGTATATTATCAATAAATAGGTCTACTTTATGTCTTGTTTATTTTTAATTATGATGTAACATAGTTTTTTCTTATTTTTAAATTCCTTAACGCAAGTTTTTATTGGTTTGTGTGTGTTGAAACATGTGTTGGTTCAGTATAGGCCTAACTTAAAATATTATTTTGTACTAAAAGCTGGACATCCGAATCAACTGTATTTTGTTAGCTGTGGTTTGTTATTTAAAAATCATTATTTACTCCACGAAAGCAGCTGGATTAGTTTGTTTCATATTATAAACAGCTTTTTTGTATAGAAATGTTTTTAAATCATTATTATAAACATTATTAAAATATTACTATAAACATAATTACTTACATCGACGAAAGCAGCTGGATTAGTTTGTTTCTTATTATAAACAGCTGTTTTGTATAGAAATGGTTTTTAAATTCGTTCCATGTTAATCTTGTGGGGGAAACCCCGACCTTTGAGATTAGCTCACGCCATTAAGAATAAGAATTTTTGACATCTAACACCTTATTGCAAAACTTTGAAATAAGACAAATTTTTTTGACAACTCAAACATTAAATTTGGTCCAAAAATAACGGAGGAGTTGTGCTCACAAAAAACTGCTTTGCTTATTATACATATATAAGGATACCAAAACAATATTTTTGTTTTTCACGTTCGGGAGTTATGAGAAACAAACGGGAGGAAAACATGATTTTTATCGAACTAGCGCACAGCTGAACGTAGGAAATGAAAAACATAAATCAATTTGGACAAGACTTTCATGCGTTTTCGTGGCAGGTAACAATCAATATTTATCCCATATTTCTTTCATTCATATGCGGCGAAGTCGCGAGTGTCTTTGTTACTCTCATAATCAATTAATAGGGAGGGGGCGGGAATTTACGAAGTTACGTTAGATACTTGAAAATTTCCTCTTGGAACGTTGACTACACAATTTCTTGTAAGAATTGTTTAGACACCAACTGCTCAAAACCATCAGGCTATATGGATGCCAGCGACGAAAGTGAGAAAGAATTCGACGATGATAATGGCGGCTTATAAATAATTTTAAAAATCAAGAATAGTGTATATGAGAATTTTTTGTTTTATATATTACGTGTGTTTGTTATTACTATTCCAAATTTTTGTTACTAGTACAGAATAAACAGAATTTTTGGAAAATGTATGAATTTATTCTATTTCTTTCCTTTGAAAATTGTATAGGTACTCTTTTTCATAAAATATTATGCACATCCCCCCAGAGCCCACGGTGCAACAGAGGCATTTCACATGGTCAGAAATGAGATCAGCGCCCCCAAAAAACCCCGAGTACCGATTTTCGCGGCTTTTTTCATCAATTTTGAGATTTCAAAAAAAAATATGCATTTTAGGTGCACTTTATGCACCCGCGACGCATTTCCGCTTTTTCCCGAAACTGGTCGTATGTAGACTTTTCCCTGGTATTTTTCTGAACACGATGCAGAAAACTGCATCCAAATCGGACCTGTAGGCAAAAGTGTATTTAGTTTTAAGTACTTTGCCTGGTCTATCACACCTCATTGTAAAACACAATAGCCTACACATTTTCGTCTAGATGTCAGACGGTTTCTTATCCATCTGGTAATCATCAAGAGCTTTATCCCGAATATAGTACAACCAGGCTGTACGATTTAAACAGCTGGTTTTATAAATGTTAAAAATAAAGTTTCTTACCTTCTTTTCTTCCGTCACGTGACCTCTTCTTTACATTCGTTAGTGACGCGTTTTGGGACTTTTATCCCATCATCAGACACAAAATTACTCAATCGAGGTCGTCATACATTAAAATTAAATTACACAAAACACACATAGCACATTTCACGTTTAGGTGTACACCTTCTGGCGACCGGCCGGCAACTGTCAGTCTGTTGTCTCGCGCACTCTGAACCTGTTCTTACCGCGGGCTTTTTGGATTCTTATCGCCGTATCATATAACGTATTCGAGTCAAAACTCAGCTGGTCGTTTAATAATTGGTGTTCGCCGTTTACATCTTTAGATTTGAACGCCTTATAGATCTCGTACTCCTCGACTGCGTTCATATATCTCCCTTTGGTACATATTTTAATTGTTTTCAGGTTATTTTCCAGGCTCGTGTAACTATGGTTTTCGTCAATTAGATGGCGGGCAAAATTCGATTTGTTGCCTGAAATTGATCTTTTTGGCAAGTGTTCTTTAAATCGAGTCTTAAATGTTCTCCCGGTTTGGCCTATGTAAACCTTTTCGCAATCGTCGCAAGTCAATCTTTACACACCCGTTTGGTCTTCTATATATCTTGGGTTTTTGGGTTGAAAAAATTGTTTGATGGTGTTACTGATTTGGAATGCTATAGTTCTGTTAAGTTTATGGAAGGTAGAAGTGACTATTTTAGGTAAGATGTTGCGATATTCAGTTGATACGATTGAGTAATTTTGTGTCTGATAATGGGATAAAAGTCCCGAAACGCGTCATTAACGAACATAAAGAAGAGGTCACGTGACGGAAGAAAAGAAGGTAAGAAACTTTATTTTTAATAAATCAGTGACCTGGATACTGAAAATGAATTCATTATTATAAATGTTGTTTCATAAAAAATAAGGAAGAGATATATTATACCAGACCCTAAATTGTGTTGTCTAAAATTTAAGTATGTTTTCGCAGATAACTACAGGTACTATATTAATTTCTTTTAACTTAATTTATAATACCTGTTTGCGGTGTTATCTAAAAGTAACAACAATGGAATCAAGTTCATTCAACAATGAGTCACCAGTCGGTTGCTTAGCAACAAGGTATAAAATTATATAGTTAAAATAAATACAGGATGAGTCAACATTCTGGAACCGGCTGGATTACCAGGCTTCAAACAAAGATAGAGACACAGTACCATCCCATTTTAAATGAATTACTATTATGTTCAACTTTAAAATGACTAGAACCCCCCTTCTACACTGGATTCCACGTTCAACGTGCAGTACACAGCGACCATAAGCCAGGTTATCCTTACGACAGTCTCAGCTGTAACAGCCAACAAAAAAACATCAACTCCCATGCAACGCTCGGTCAGTTGACGCAACCCGCATGCCAATAAATGATGTTCGCTGTAATGGTAGTAGCGCGTCTATTCTCCCGTAAGACCTATACTGCACGGTGAACCTGAAATCGAGTGTAGTAAATTGTTCTTGAAATTTTGGTTTTAAATTTTTGAGCCCGTTGGGGGTAGGAGACAATAATTATTCCTATTTAAATAATTCGATCACGCAGCTGAACAGCTGACGTGAGTTGAGCGAATTAAAAAAATTAAGTTTTAGGGTTTCAACTGTTTGGGGAATTTGTCTACTCACGAAACCGTTGAATAGCTGCCTCTGTGTACGAAATATATTAGTAGAATTTATTTTCTCCTCAGCCTCCAGCCCCGGCTTTGCGATTTTGCACGTCCGTCTTGCGGCCTAAGATTATGGGCTGTTTCGCTTCGCTCGCAGTGGTCATATTCGCTTCGCGACGTATAACGTCCCGGGTACTTAATGGTATTTTACGTTTTGATCTATAATATTTGCTTTGAGGTTATAAAATGAATATGAATACAACCTTTTATTATCAATATATTCATTTATACAAGTTTAAAAAGGCGATACCCATTCGTTTAACTTCGGAAACATTCGTTCATCTTCGTATAACATATACACATATTCCATTATTATTTCTTCATTATAATATAAAAAAACTTCTAAATCATTTGATCTATCAATATACAGTTAGAAATCAATTAAAATTTACTATTTTTATCTTTATTTAGATATATAATAATGTATATAAGTACAACATTTTCAGAAATAGGCCTAGAGTTTTATAATTCTCATAATTGTACACAATTACAGGTTAAAAATCTCCTAGAACTAGATTAAGTCTGTTGTTTTAAGTGTTTTTTTTTATGATGTATTTCTGATGTGTATCTAATTAATCTGCTTGTGATTTTTCACGAGGGTTTACTAGTATGAAATAAAAATGAATTAAAATACAATATTTGTATCTTTCTTTAATTATATAATAGCGTACATAAATCAAAATTTTAACAAATAGGCCTACAGTTTTATAATCATTATAATTGTACACATTTGCCTAGTTAAAAAATGCCCGTCAGCATAGCTAGGTAAACCTAGATAACATCTGTTGTTTTTTAATACTTTTTTGTATAAATGATGTATTTCTGATGTGTTTGTAATTGTACACTGTGATTTTTCACAAGGAGTTTACTAGTTTAATGTAAAAGGAATAATTGAAGATTTGTTTAGTTTGATTTTCAAAACACATTTCTGCCATGTAATAGCTTGTTTGTACAGCAAGCGTCAATAACTGGACAACTGCCACCACTGCTAGCATTGTGTTCTCCCTAGGGATACAAGGGTTATGGGATTAATATGTCTTGTAATTACATTAAGTAGCCTACTATATCTCCCTCTCTCTCTATTCACCTACCCCTTCTCATTTACTCTCTCTCTCCCTCTATCTCTCGTGTATTTTATGTTAAGTGTGTAACCTTTCTAACACATTAATTCTGCCTAACCAACGCGAAGCCTTGCACGATAGTGTTAGCAAATTTCCATAGGAAAAATGAGCTATGCAGTGGCCCTTAAAATGCACGCCATGCTCCCGTGTTTGAAGTATCTACAATACACAATGCATTGCGTGCTTCGCACGCCAACCAGCATATTGGGAAAATTTTCAATACACGGTGCATTGCACGCCTAACCCCGTATTGGGAGTATTTTCAATACACAATGCATTACGTGCTTCGCACGCCAACCCGCATATTGGGAAAATTTTCAATACACGGTGCATTGCACGCCTAACCCCGTTGGGAGTATTTTCAATACACAATGCATTACGAGCTTCGCACGCCAACCCACATATTGGGAATATTTTCAATACACATGCGCGTCCGCTTTAAAATATTAGTGATTATTACTTAGAAAGGTTCAAAAATACAAAATACTGTAATTTCTACTCATTTAGGCTACAGTATAAAAAATGGTCAGCTCCTCGCATAGGAAATACGAAATGTACGTAGCAGTGAACGTGTTAAGTATCTATATAACAATAACTGCCCATGATGGCTTCTGAACTTGATGAATAATCGAATCGCACAAACAAATTATAAACTCGATCGACTGAGTAAACTCTATGAGTGCTGACGATGTCTTACTAATTATATCCGGGGAACTTGTAATAAACTTGTAACCACATTTCCTACGGCGTGATTCAATTTCCATTATTTCCGGTGCAATTCCTGCAGACATCCTGCCACGCGCAGTTCAGATTTGATTAATGTCACTGAGAACCAACCTAGTGGGGCAAACAATGCCCTGGAGATGAGCTGGAAATGAAATTTGTAGAAATGCAAACTTGCCGCTGCTAAGTAGAAAACACGGTTAAACTACAGATATCGGCGTGAATCCAGGCACTTGGCATCGCTCTGGCGCGATCGGAAGGGGGTGTGGGGAATGGGCGTAAGTGGAGAAAAAAACATTTTCCCACTACCGCTTTCTAATGTGACTCGGCCTTCAAACGAACTAGGGGATGTTAACCTCACCCATAACACGTTCATTGCTAAGCAAATTTCGTATTTCCTATGCTAGGAGCTCACCTTTTACTTTTTATATTTATAGCCTAAATGAGTAGAAATAACTTTATTTTTTATTTTTTAACCTTTCTACAAAATAATCACTATAAAGAGTGCGATTTAAAGACAACACAAAACGTGTTCTGGAGAACATGATCGGTGCTCATTGACTACTGACCATAAGAGTCACTGCAAGAGCTCAACCTTCCTATACAAATTCGTTAAAAAGACAAATCAATAATTTCGTTTTTGTATTGCTCAATACTTTAGATTTTTTTCATTTATTTATTCATATCTGCGGACGTAGCCTCTAGTACCCGCACCAGTATTATAATAAAATAACGTTTCTGATTTGAATAATTTATTTTATATCCAATTTACATTTGTTTAATACAGGGTATGAGAAGTAGGATACATATTGTTTTGAAATCATTTGAATAGCTCCTCCGAATGTTAAATCTAAACAAGTCTCCCCTTTCGAACTTGCTTTGTCCAAATCATTCAAGTTCATGAATTGTCGTTTAGTTAATATAGAAAACCCACACACACACACAGACATATATAAAACACCATATTTACACAGTTCGCCGGTACGTAAAAGGCCCCCACACACTTGGGTTTGTGCAACAATGTGTTTGCGCAAACATTGGTCCATACGCCATGCAACGGTTTGCGCAGACATTCGAAATAATTATTTAGTCAAATTGTCGGGAGAGGGTGTCAGATGATTTTACCGCAATTATAATTGCTTGTTTAACGAAAAATAAAACTCGAAAAAGAAAGCAGAGGATCTGGATGAAGGAATGGTTGAAGAAGAGAAATTTATTTAGCCTTGACCGCTTAGTACCAGAGCGTAAAATAAGTTCGGAAGTCACTTATAAAAACTCTCTATGGATGGATGCAGATACGTATGGTGAGCTGCTAGAAACATGGGCGCCCATACGTATGGGCAGAGGCTAACCCCTAGCTCCCAGGAAAGAAAAAATGTGTATTATTAATTATAGGCAGGTATTTTTCTTTAAAGAGATTAGCACTAAAATATGTTTTAAATATTATGTGCTGTGTGATTTTACACATAGACCTATTTATTTTATGTTTTACAAGAGTTCAAGCATGAGCTGCAATGCATTGTGTATTGAAAATACTCCCAATATGGCGGTTGGCGTGCAATGCACTGTGCGTCGGCCGCTTCTCGTAGTGTTCAGTGTCAAGCTCACATGTGAGTCCTTAAGCAGTGAACGTGTTACCCCATACCCCGGTCCAGCCCCCCCTCCCTCGGCTAGAAAATATCATATGGGTGCCCATGCTACCATGGTGGTTTTGATGTTGAAAACACAAAGACAGGGGAGATCGAAAATGTAGACTGGAGATCAGAAGGAATGCTACTTCCTTTACAACAGCTCACAGGCCGACATATCCCTTTATCATCAAAGGAAATACGTCCGCGCTACTTTATTTGTGAGCAGGGGGCTGACCCGTGGCATGAATACATATTGTCACAATCGTGAATTATTGTACGCAAAATGTTTTCTAAACTTTTTTGTGAAGTAAAAAGATTTGATTTTTTAATTTATATTATGATCTGTTTGTAAACAAAATTAAAACATTTAATAGCAAGCAAGCGAATTTTAGAAACAAATTGTTAAATATAGATTTATGTGAAAAATGTATTGTTTTAATTAACCTACAAGACATTATAGTGTAATAACTATAAACAGAAATTAACCAAACTAAAATAAAATTATTATAATGCAAGTTAAAAAGGGGGTGTATCTTACAAGCACAATTTTCTTAATCTTCTATATACGCCTATGTTGAACAGCTAAACGTATTTCAGGAAATTTAATGAAACTCAGAATTCGTAATTGCTCGTTTGGACTTTTTTTTACATACTTGACAGTTCCTTTCCACCAATTTAATAAGCGAGTACACGATAACAAAGAGCTGCTTTTAATTCTATGGTTCACAGATCAGTTAATTTACCGTCATCTGTGAACAACTCTACGAGAAAGAAGTAAAATATATGGTTCTGCGATATTTAATAGTTATCCTAAAGAATTGATAGGCAACAGTTAAGAAAATTAAGTAATCGAGATCGACCCTGGAATGCAACAAACTCCAACAACGATGGGTTAATTCAACGTAAGCTCCACCATTGTCTAATTTAAATGTAGCTATGTCAGCTGAAAGTAATCTTTGGAAAATGTTAGGAAATCCAAAGATAAAATTCAAGAACATGACAAATGTGGAATGTATTGTACAAACTGTGAAATGTGTCCGAAGAAATATATAGGCTAAACTGAGAGAAGCATGAAGACCAGAATAAAAGACAATTTTTACTTTCTCACTATACTATATTATAGAGAAAGTATAGTGATCGCAAAAAAAATCGATGTTGAGATTTTTGTGGAAATATCCGTTTTGGGACCTTCTGAGTCCGAAAAAGTGGTTTTTACAAAATTTCTGTCTGTATGTTTGTCTGTATACAAAGCTAAAGGGAGTTGCTTTTCAAAATTTTTCAAAACGTTTTTCGTGCATCTATACAGGTCTATAATATAATTATTGACGTGTTTGGTGCAAATTTGTTCGAAATCGATCTAATAGTTTTCTCTCTAGATAATAATTATAATATTTATTAGTTAATCTCCTACTTGTCACCTCTCCTACAATTATGAAGTCACAGTGAATCTGGTTAGTAATTTAAATATGTTTGTGAGAAAGTATGTGCCAGTTCCTGGTACCGTTTATTATTTTTGTATAAACACGGGGCATGAAACACTGTTAGGTTAGTTATAGTTTGATTATTGTAGCTCGTGCATCACTGAAGACGGCGACTTTGTCGTTGAAATGCGTTTGAGCTAATAAACGTATGTGAGATAATGCGTTCAAATGTTATGCTATAATAAAAACACCAAGTTTCAGCACTAAGATACTTCGTACAGATTGTGTTCCAAGGGCTTATCGCAAAGGTTAGAGATTGTGAAGCATGAATCACGGCGCATTGACCGTTCATCCTTCAGCGATATACTGTTTGTTCTTTATCTCTGTAATTTACGGGTAGACAGTGTAGCACAGGGAGTCGTAAAGACGAGACGAATCATCAACTTAGGTTGAGAAATAAGAGCTGTTTCAATTAGTGAATCGTTACAGGCAATTCAACAAATAAACACTTTTAAGTTAGGAGAGCAATCGATAGTTTTACAGTGGGTTTGATTAAACGCAACATTTCTATTGTCTGGAGTATCGATTGTTGAAAAGAAACAAATCGATCACGCAAATGAACCGCTAACGTTGACGTCAGTCGAGCGATTTTCCAAAATTAAGTTTATATGTTTTAGTGTTTCAACCAACTATTTGGAAAATTGGTCTATTCACGACGGTGCTGAACAGCTGCAAAATGGTTCGCACGCCATTCCGCATATTGGGAGTATCTTCAATACACAAAGCATTGCGTGCTTCGCACGCCAATCCCCGTCCTAAACGTATCTTAAATACACGATGCATTGCGTGCTTCGCACGAAAACCCCATGGTAGAATGCACCACACGGCTTTGAACCGGGTACTTTTATGGTATTTTACGTTTCGATCGATTTTGGGAGAACCAAGCGAGCTATAAGGTCGCGTAAAAAATCAAAATATGCAGAATGTCATCCTACATTTATATTTGGGGAAAAAACTGTAAAAAAAAACATTTATTCTCGTAGGAAACATCTCACAAAATAGTTACTTCCGCATATTGGGAGTATCTTCAATACACAAAGCATTGCGTGCTTCGCACGCCAATCCCCGTACTTAACGTATCTTAAATGCACGATGCATTGCGTGCTTCGCACGCTAACCCCACGGTAGAATGCACCACATGGTTTTGAACCGGGTACTTCTATGGTAGTTTACGTTTTGATCGATTTGGGGAAACCAAGCAAAATGTGCAGAATGTCATCCTATATTTATATTTGTAGAAAAAACTGTAAAAAAAACATTTATTCTCGCAGGAAACAACTCACAAAATAGTTACTTCTGGTCGAAAAACGTACTTCCGATTGTTGGATTTTTTTTCTGACGAACTCGTCCGGGCGACGTAGAACGACAACATGTGTGCCAAATTTGAACCAAAAGGCGCTAAATATCTGCCCTGCTTGTATGAAATATATTAGCGGAATTTGTTCGCACCTCAGCCTCCAGCGGAGAAACTAACTTTTAAAAAACTAACTAACTAACTAAAGTTTGCACCTCGAGTTTCCGGTCTTTGATTATGGTCGCAGATATCTGCTCTCCCTAGCCTAGATTCGAACCCAGCATGTTCTGATCAGGAAGACGCAACGTTATCCACTAGGCTATGGCTTGATTAAAGAAAACTGACAAATTAACAAAACTTCAGTTACTTTACTATCGGTATAAATATTACGTGTAAAGTAAAAGATAGTTTATCAGCGCACTATTTAGGAGTGGTTCGCTTCGCTAGTAGCCGACAAATTCGCTTTGCAGAAGCTTTACCACAGTAAGTCCCTCTAGTAGATTTGAATAGGATCCTTATACTGACTAAAAAAAAATGTGCTTAATAATCTCCAAGATTTATTTGCTTGGATAAAACCCCCCCAAAAAAAGGTTAGTTCTAGTACAAAAATCACAAAAATATTTTACTTCTTCCTGTTGTTAGATTTTGTAACGAACTCGTCCAAGTGACTTGGAAAACTAACGCGTTTCAAATTTGGAACAAATCGGACGTAAAATATATATACGATTTTTAATGACAACATAAAACGTGATCTGGGGACCATGATCGGTGCTCAATGAACACGCCCGACCTTAGGTCTCACAAAAGATTTACTGCAATTCTCATCATTCTTTCCTATGGAAATTAGCTAAAAACGGCGCACTTAGGATCACTAGTATTAAGCTGGTTTGACTATCTCAGTCAAATTTCTCAGGATCTAATATTAGCGAATTTTCATAGGAAAGATGAGCTATTGCAGTGACCCTTATGGTGAGACCTAAGGTCGGGAGTGGTAAATGAGCACCGATCATGGTCCCCGGAATACATTTTATACACATTATAATATATGTTCGCACTCTATCAGCCGCATTTCAAGTCCAATATGGTATACATGTTGGTCGTCTACGTCGCAAGAACGAGTTCGTTACCCAAAAAAAATCCAACAACCGGAAACTTGTATTTTGAACAGAAATAACTGTTTTTTTAAATTTATCTAACAAAATAAATGTAGGATATTATTCTGCACATTAAGTTTTTTACACGACCTTATAGCTCGTTTTGGTTCCTCCAAAATCGATAAAAACCTAAAATTATATAAATGTACCCTTTTCAAATTTAACTACTGGGGATTTTACCTTGGGGCATCTTCCAATCCGAGGCATGACGGCCAGGTTTGTACGCTGCGAGCGAAGCAAAGCAGCCATAAGCCGAGGCCTCAAGGACGAGTTTTTCCACCGAGAGTGGAACGAAGCAACATCTGCGCCGGGGTTAGAGGCTAAGTTACAAACAAATTCTACTAATATACATCGTACACGTAGGCAGCTATTCAGCGTCTTCATGAGTAGAACAATTTCCCAAATAGTTTGTTGAAACTCTAAATTGATTTTGGAAAATCGCTCAACTCACGTCATATGTTCAGCTGCGTGGTCGAATTATTTTTACTAAAATTTTACGATTTTGAAAGTACGCTAACCCGAGTACGATCCAATAATTAAAAAATGTTTTACTACGAATTGAAATGAGGCATTCTTTATCTATAGTGCGTTCATTGTTAAACCAACGCTGTTCTATATTCAAACACGTGACCAATACTCCGACCGCCTTTTTTTATACGAACAGACTATAGTGTGCTCATTGTTAAACTGCCCGTGTTCTACATCCAGTTTAAATTCAAACAGTAAACACGAAACGGACAAGCAAACTGGTGCAATGTTTGTGCAACAGTTTATACAAACTAAGTGTTGACTTTTCCTCGCTTTAACCATATTTATTCCGGCAGTTGGGTTGAGGACGTGATGCGGGAGGAATGTAAAGTTTGGATTAACTTTCGCGTCACGTGACTGACGGATATATGGTCGAATTTATTAGCTCAGTGTTTACATAAAAAGGTGTTTCGAGTATAAGCATTTGCTTGTTTTAATGAATAATCTTTACCTTTTTCATTACCGTTTTGCTCCAACATTTGGTTCGATAAACAATCAGCTCTTCACAGCGTTCCGTACGTTAAGACTGAACCCTTACAGATCCACTCGTTTGTCTGTGTGTCGCAGTCGATTTTCTCCAAACCTGATCAAGTTATCGTAATGAAATTTTAGATAGCTTTAAATCACGGTTACCAACATCTCCATAGTTAAAAGTCAAACAAATAATATACTATGAATTTTTAGTGGGGCCAAAGTTTGGTACCCTTAAAGTATATATATTTTGTGATACCATGGCAAAACAAATGCAAACAAACTATTGTATACTCTGATATATTCACGGAAATGACAAATGAGCGGTGACCTATACATACCTAATGTAAGACAGAGATCGAAATAGACACGACCATCCCTAATAATTCAAATTGCGGCATGCGTTGTAATTTCACCATTAACATTTAAATAATCAATAATCAATATTTCAAACAAATTTTTTCAAACCAGATGTTTGAAAATCTCTATTCGGGGGGTTGACGTGCGAAGCACGCAATGCTTTTTGTATTTAAAATTCAATTCATACGGGGGTTGGCGTGCGAAGCACGCAATGCATTGTGTATTGAAAATTCTCCCTATACGAGGGTTGGCATGCGAAGCACGCAATGCATTTCGTATTGAAAATACTCCCAATACGGGGGTTAGCGTACGAAGCACGCAATGCATTGTGTATTGAAAATACTTCCAATACGGGGGGTTGGCGTGCGAAGCACGCAATGCGTCGTGTATTGAAAATACTCCCAATACGTTGCGTCTTCCACTTCTCATAGTGTTCAGTGTCAAGCTCACATGTGCGTCCTTAGCGGTGAACGTGTTAAAAGGGTTTAAATTCAAATCCCCGGTTCTCACCCTGACCCCCCCCCCCCCCGTTTTCCCAGCTACCGCCCTGGCCGGTTGTAATTTGTCATTAGCTGTTTGTATGACATGTCCAGTGGCAAGTAGATCAGTGTCGTCAGCGATTGTAGCTGTCAAAATCGGAGCTGAACCAACGAGAGGAGTCACCTTTGCAGGCTTCCCCCTATGGGGAGTATCGATGGATTTATCACCCACGATGGATAAGTAATTTCATTGATTTTTTGAGGGTTTTACTCCCCTAGGTTTTCCTCCCTCTCCGCTGTTGGGATATTTCTAAATATCCTCATCCACCTTTAAAGCCGTTGATCAGGTTCTTCCGCCCTCTCAGCTGTTGGAAAAATCCCCTTCCCTTTGAGGCCGTTGACTATTTTTCACCTGTAACCCTAGGCAGGGACCCTTACAAGGTACTAACAACCAGGCGGGCTGAACCGGGGTTTTTTTAGAGAGGTGTTACT
>JAGFPH010000485.1:102082-129362 GCA_018207615.1 Philaenus spumarius
GAAAGGTTGTAAGCTGTCGGAAAATAGTATTTAATAAAGAAAAAAAAATATAGGTGGCGTGGAAATCTAAAAACGTCACAAAACCTTTAAAACAATACAAATTAGTTATTATACTTCCCATTAAGCTAGAGAGCTGGAAATTAGGACATTTATTTTTTACAATACATATATACTATGTAAATCGTAGTTTCATTTTATAGCGTGCTGCTAATGGGTGAAAATTTAATAACCCCTAAAACAATAAACATTTATTACTATGCGGCGAATCTTTGTACCGTGTGTGAAGCCATGGGTACCTGCTAGTATAATGATATGTCAGAACAGACGATTGACTTGAATTATAATATATTAAGAACTCTCGTTGATTTATGTTTGTGTTTGCTTTTATTTGTTAACCTAACCTAAAGAGTCTGTTGGTTGTGAAAAATAAATTGATACTAAGTTTGCTAAATTGGTTGCTTTGGTAATGAATGTAAACAAGCGCGTGTTGCTAAGGTTTGAACAGCTGTTTTATCTAATACTAGGGGAACCGACTGCGAGCTTTGCACGCCAACCCCGTTGGAACCTTCTATACACATAATCATGTTATGTTTTCTTTATAATAAAGGTGTAGGATTAAGGGTCTTCTATACCTTGCGTAAAACAGCAAAAATATGCACTTCGTACTACCGTGTTTCGGACGACGTTTTTCAACCTAAAAAGTTGCGAAACATCTTAAATTGTTCTTAAAGGCCTTGTGCTTTTGTCTTATATCTCATAATTGAAAGAAATCGTCAGCAACTCCTTTTAATCAACAGTAAATGAGTAAAAATCGATTATTTTCAACGCATTTTTTGGGAGTTTTAAGCAATAATTTCCATATTTTAAGCTAACACGTAAAAAATATAAAGCCTTCTTTATAACTTAAACTAGTTTCCCCAGATTATTAATTTATAAATTGAATCTGAAACACGGTATTACGAATGCTTGTTTTAACGATTTTGCGGCTTGAGTCAGGCCTTTTGATTGAAATCATACTGTACACTCGGGAGTTTTCTTCAAGGTAAAGAAGAGCCTTAATAGTAACCAAAAAGCTAAGACGGTAAATAATTTTAAATGTTCAAATCAAATTATTTTGTATTTTATAAATTATAACGTACGTAATTCGCATGAAATTATTTTATAACAGCAGTTATGAAAAAGGTTAAAAGAACCAGCAAGGTTCAGGTGTACACTTTAATAAAATAAAACCTAACCTAAAAATTATAAATACAAATAATTACTTCAAAGTTTGAAATCAAGTGTTAATGGAAATAGTAGAACAAACAGCTGTTTCATCTGTTATTATATTCAATTTATTGCTGTGTAATGAATGTAAATACATTCAAGTAGTATGTGTTGGTTCATCAGTCTAGGAATATTCTACGATTTTTTCCGACTAAATTTACAAATATTGAAATAAACAATATTTTTATCAAAATGAAATGTAGCTTATGTTAGTTATGGATAGTGAAGCTTTTTATTAGTAAAACAATTTTTTTCAATCGGTTCAGTAGTTCCAGAGATTACTCCACTACATACAAATAAACAAACAAATTTTACCTCTTTAATATTAGTATATATTAGTATGGATAGAGCTAGGAGAGTCTTCCGACCCAATCTTCATGGTTTTTACGCTTTAAAATGGAAATTTTGCTAAATTCTTTTTTAGTGTGCGTCTATGACCAAAAAACGATTTTCTATGAATTATGTGGGGCCATAGTTATAGGTAACACTAATATATATATAAAAATAGGCTACCGTTACGTGAAGATGTAGTTTTAAAATACAGTATTAAATTTAAAGATATGAAAACTATTGTTTAAAGAATTGTGTGATGTGTAGTTTAAAAATAATACTGATATTCACTATTATTAATTTATTGAAATACTACCAGAAAGCAAATTGAGTATTGAAAATCAGTTATTAATTTGTTTTAATTTGAAAATAAACGCTCCGTATTGGAAAATGTTTTCGAGCCACAATGGAGCTATTACGCCGCGCTGGCAGACCAACAATAGTGTATAAACGTCGAATTTAATATTTAAACACCATTCACCTCACGGCCCACTGAATCACGGAAATAAACTAACAAAAGAACAGAATCGTTGAGGTAGAATATTGTGATATTTGTCGATACTATATATTTCAAATAAACGTAGAAATTTGATTAGTAGAAAGTACGTTTGTACGAAAGGCACATGAATATAGAGGGTGGATTTTTTAAACATATACCCCCTCTATTATTTAAAACGAAAAGAGTTATACAAAATACAGTTTTTTACCTTTATATCGATAAATATGTTTACTAACTTCCCATAAGCTTTCCCCCCCCCCCCCCCCTGCATGTCTTTCTAGATGAGACTTGTTTTCCACGTTTTTTACCTTATTTATTTTTTAAGCTAAGCTTGATGACTAGTATTATGAAGAGGTAAAATTTGTTTGTTTGTTTGTATGTAGGGGGTAATCTCAGGAACTACTGAACCGATTGAAAAAATTGTTTTACTAATAAAAAGCTAAACTGTAACATAGGCTATAATTCGTTTTGATAAAAACATTTTTTATTTCAATATTTGTAAATTTAGTCGGAAAAAATTCTTATATCAGGCCTAGACTGATGAACCAACACATGTATTTACATTTATTACCGTAGCAACCAATTGAATAAAATAACAGATAAAATAGCTGTTTGCTCCGATATTTCCATTAACAGCTGATTTCAAAATTTGAAACGATTATTTGTATTTCTAACTTTTAGGTTAGGTTTTTATTAAATTATAGACCGGAGCCTTGCTGGTTCTTTTGACCTTTATTATAACTGCTGTTATAAAATATACGAAATAATATGATTTGGACATTTAACATTATTTATCATTTCAGCTTTGGGGTTATTATTAATCCTACAACTTTATTATAAAGAAAACATAACATGATTATGTATATAGAAGGTTCCAACGGGGATGGCGTGCGGAGCACGTAGGGGCTTCCCTTAGTATTAAAATAAAATAAAATAAATGTCTTAAGTTGTAATCGTATTGTAATCGTATGCGGTAAAAATTTCACGTCTCTATCTATTGTGGTAGCTGAAAAAAATTCAACTTTGGGGAAGACTCAAATAAAGTTAACCTACCTTGTTTCAGTAAGCTCCAGCTGCATATGATGGCACTGCAAATATTTTTCGCAAAACATTCATTTTACAATTTTTTTTATGTTTCAGGGTGCCTCAAAAGTGTGTGAACGGCGTTATAATTTTTTTGTAACCATTGCAGATTACGCAACAAAATTTGGCTACATCGTTTATCTACCAAAAAAACTAATTTTTTAAGCATTTATAATTTGTTATCACCTTAGGGGGATGTCTCGCACGAAATCGATTTAAAAAGGAACATTTAGTCGGTTTAAGTCGATTCCTTAAGGTTCCTTAGGGATTTTAATAAACGGTACCAGATAACTGCCACATACTTTCTCCCAGTTGAAACTTTATACCTTCCCAAGAGTAGAATACTAGGTGGTTATTTAGAATGCAAAAGTAGGAAAATTTTACCGTGGAAAATAACACACATCCATATTATATTATATTATTATTATTATTATTTAAACTATGCGATTGATTTAGAACAAATTTGCACCAAACATATCAATTAGGCCTGTATAGATGAACGAAAAAAGGTTTTGAAAAATTTTGAAAAACAACCCCCTTTTAGACCAAAACCCCTAAAAAAATCAGTTATTATTATTATTATTATTACCTAAATGGGAATTTTTAGAAAGATGCTGTTTTTTGCATATGGTAGGGTACATTAAGGCCTACAAATAAGCCAAATTTTATCAAAATCGTTGGAGAAGTTTTTGAGAAATTTTTTGGTTATTTTTGAGGGGTAAACCCCTTAAAAATCCAAAATTGGAAAAAATGGAAAAAAACGCCTGGAGATATTCCACAACTACACCTACATAACAAATTTAATCAAAATCGGACCGTTGGTATGGCCCCCAGCTCTGTACACATCCTAACAGACACAAGGACAGACATCACAAAAACCACACTTTTTTGGGTTCAGGGAGCACTAAAACAAATAATTAAACTAAACATATTTTTTGGTTAATCGAGCACCAACACAGTTAATTCCACTAAAAATTTGTTTGGGGTTCAGGGAGCACCAAAACAGATAATTCCACTAAAAATTTGTTTGGGGTTCAGGGAGCACCAAAACAGATAATTCCACTAAAAATTTGTTTGGGGTTCAGGGAGCACCAAAACAGATAATTCCACTAAAAATTTGTCTGGGGTACAGGGAGCACCAAAACAGATAATTCCACTAAAAATTTGTTTGGGGTACAGGGAGCACCAAAACAGACAATTCCACTAAAAATTTGTTTGGGGTACAGGGAGCACCAAAACAGATAATTCCACTAAAAATTTGTTTGGGGTACAGGGAGCACCAAAACAGATAATTACACTAAAAATTTGTTTGGGGTACAGGGAGCACCAAAACAGATAATTCCACTAAAAATTTGTTTATGGTTCAGGGAGCACCAAAACAGATAATTTCACTAAAAATTCAAATTCGAAAATTTGGACGAAAATAATACTTTCATCTCCATATACTACGTATAAGGTGGAGAAAGTAAAAAGGAACATAGTTCGAGTTATACGTACAATTAAACGTATATTTTAGGAGAACAAAATGCCGCAAATCAGACATCAAAAGGATCCCCCCACACAAAATGATGGAAGTTTAAAGTTACAATATTGGGCCTTTTTTAATGGCTTAGTTTTACTTATTGGCATAAGATTTAAAAGCAAAGCTCCGACAATCCACACTAGCAGTAGGATCAGTTTTTGTGGATAGTGAGTGACTTATCAACTTCAGTGGGAACTAGGTATATTTAAAACTAGGAAAATGACCTAAAGAAAATAAAAATCGGACCACCCAAAACAAAATGGCGGCCCTAAACGTGTTGAAATAAATCGACATAAAGTTGCTAATATCTCGAAAAGGAAGAGTTTTTAGAAAAATTTCGAAAGACAAAAAATGTTTATTTCAAAGTGCTTGACCTAAACAGTTGCTTCCAAATCGATTTCATAAATTTTATTTTTTCCAAAATTTTCTAAAATGATTTAAAAGCAATTTTTTTGTCACGCACTTTGAAATAAACATTTTTTGGTTCTTGGAAATTTTTTCCAAAACTCTTCCTTTTCGAGATATTGGCAACTTTATGTCGATTTATTTCAACACCTTTAAGGCCGCCATTTTGTTTTGGGTGGTCCGATTTTTATTTTCTTTATGTCATTTTCCTAGTCTTAAATATACCTTTAAAATGAGGTATCACATGACCATACTTACCGTTTAAAAATTTTGAGTTTCCCCCAAAATCCCCCATTTTAGGGGACACTCAAAATTTCCAATTGCTTCAAAAGATACTTTGGGTTAAATTAGTATCGTTCCTCAAAGGATATTTGTTTGTTTTGACAAATACAAAAGTTAAAAAGGGGGGAAGTGACTTTATAACCACCCTGTATAATTGCTTCAAAAAGTATTGTTTTTTTTAGAGTGATGATGCACCAAGTTTTGTTACGTAATCTGCAATTTGTACAAAAATAGAACACCGTTCACATACTTTTGAGACACACTGTTTATCTAGAAAAGACCGTAGAATAATAATAACAATTTTTTTAAATGTGTTTTTTTCGTCCCGACCATCAATTCAGCCTGTGTACCGTCACACTGTGTTTGTGCTGTTACCTATTCTTACTTAATCTCCACCACCAATATACATTTTATTCCCGTCATTGTTATTATTATAGTTTAGTGTATCGAGGGTGTTGGTAGTATGGAACCCTATTTGAGCTGCACAAACCCGCACTACTCCGGTTTATTACAGTTAACACTGACGGTTCTTGTATTATATTACCTCATAAAAGCTTAAAGGGCTAAAGTATTACACCCGTTGAAGTATTCACAGCCTTAATAAACCGTTGATTAAATAATTCACCCCTAACTTGTACCCACCCCCGAGGGATGATTTTTCCTCTCACTGAACTGAATTATTGCCGCGATGCAATCACCTCCGAGACACGCAGGCGCAGTATAAAGTATATGAAGTCGAGCGAAAGTTCCTACAATAATGGGATTCTAAAGATGTAGACTTCGCTAAACAGCTGACTCCGCCGCGAGCTAACCTATAATACAGTTCTGTTTATGTTTGTATAAAGATTTCCCGGGAGATTTATATTTAATGTTTTAATGTTGGAAAAAGTTTTGAATTACTTTATTAACGAATATGTATAGGAAAGAAGAGCTATTACAGTTACCCTTATGGCGAGACCTAAAGTCGGGAGTAGAAAATGACAAAGGTATCTTTATAATGACAAAGGGGGATGAATTTTGGTGTAAATGACCATTTCACCCCTTACCCCAAAATGGGGGTTGAGAGGGTAATTCAAAAATCTTAAAACAAACCCGAATTAAGTGAGACCATTTTGAAAGGCTTAATAAACGAAGAAGAATGGCACAAATTAGAGGTCTCTATGTTAATCCTATGGAAAATGGCGGCCAGTCAAATTTTAAATACCCTGTGTTAACACAATTTTAATTACGTTACAAACACTTTATTCCAGTGGAAAGGAATAATGGTTCTTTGCTTGTTATTTAATAAAATCAGAGGGTTGTTCAAAATCTAGTATTAAACAAATATTTACACAATTTGGCAAAAGCTTAAAAGGAACGAACAAACTTGCAGTTTCTAGATACAGCAGGTAATAGTCTTCTACGTTGAAAGCACAACTACTGATAACAATCCAGTGATAATAGCATCCAGTGATTTTTGAGCATTTAATCTAAATTTAGATTTAAGGTAAGTCTATAGCTTTATTACCCATGAAAGGTATAGTAACGTACCTAATTTAAAATCTGTGTCAATAAGATGTTTTCAACTTTGACTGACCGCCATTTTCGATATGGTTAAGATAGAGTCCTATAATTTTGTGACATTCTTCTTCATTTACCAAGCCCTTTAAAAAAAGGTATCATTTAAAATTACTGTAAAATAAATGTTTGTGTCCACAGAAATTAAAGTTGTGGAAATTGCTTTAATTTGAGGTATCGCAAGTTTGTTTGGGGAGTTAGTAGATTTAGTGACATAAAGCTGAAAAACTTTATTTTTTTAACGCTTTTCTTTTAAAATAATAGACGGGGTACAGTTTTCATAATCCACCCTAATTTTTTTGTGCTTTCTGTACAAACTTGCTTTCAATTTGAAAATGACTATTTTATTCGAATATATTATTGAAGCATATCGCAATATTCTACTTCCATGATTCTGTTCTTTTGTTAGTTTATTTTCGTGATTTAGTGGGCCGTGAAGTGAATCGAATTTAAATATTACATAAAACTCATCGTTTATACACTATTGTTGGCTGCCAGTGCGGTGAAATAACGATATTGTGGTTCGGAAAACATTTTCCAATACGGACTATTTATTTTCAAACTCAAACAAATACTTGATTTGCAATACTCTTGTGAAATAATCAATGCAATTTAGAATTGCTTTATGGTAGTATTTCAACAACGTACCCCTGCGTGCTCCGCACGCCAACCCTGTTGGGACCTTTTATGCAAATACGCTATGGTTTCTTTATAATAAATTTGTAGGATTAATAATAACCCCAAAGCTAAGATGGTAAATAATGTTAAATGTTCAAATCAAATTATTTCGTATAACAGCAGTTATAATAAAGGTTAAAAGAACTATTTTTATTTTACTCTTAATATACGTTCACTGTTATATTTATTCAGATTTTTTAGTTTCTTTGTTTTTTCCATACGTTTGAAATCACTTCCAGAATTACTGTAATTATATATGTTATTGTGATCGTGTTAATTCAAATAAAATGTCAATAACAATTTTTAAGTAGTCAAATTTTTGATTTTGTAACCTACTGACCGTAAAACCGCTTAGAGTTGTCATAATTGTACCGTGTTTGGACTCAATTTGCAAGGAATAATATTTAGAGTTCAGTAATTAGAGTAAAAATTAAGTAAAGTTAACGGTAAGAAAAATGTGATTTTGTAGCACAAGCGCTAGCTGGTGATTAATAGGAGAACCATTAAGCAGGTAGACCATGTGAGTGTGTCTGAGTGTGTGGGAGCGAGGGTCGATTTTATGACCTAGAGCGCATGGATGTTTGCATAGACTATAGAACGCTATAAGCTCGAACCAAACCAGCACTACTTCGGTTTATTAGAGTTAACAATGACGGTTCTTGTATTATATTGTCTCATAAAAGCTTAAAGGGCTAAAGCATTTACACCCGTTGAAGTATTCACAGCCTTAATAAACCGTTGATTAAATAATTCACCCCTAACTTG
The DNA here is from genome assembly GCA_018207615.1 of Philaenus spumarius. NCBI lineage: Eukaryota > Metazoa > Arthropoda > Insecta > Hemiptera > Aphrophoridae > Philaenus > Philaenus spumarius. The sequence continues at coordinate 110,470 of JAGFPH010000485.1, forward strand.
TACACCTGCCCCGAGGGATGATTTTTCCACTCACTGAACTGAATTATTGCCGCGATGCAATCACCTCCGAGGCACGCGGTATAAACATGAAGTCGAGCGAAAGTTCCTACAATAATGGGATTCTAAAGATGTAGACTTCGCTAAACAGCTGACTCCGCCGCGAGCTATCCTATAATACATCTCTGCTTATGTTTGTATAAAGATTTCCCGGGAGATTTATATTTTTGATGTTTTAAAGTTGGAAAAAGTTTTCAATTACTTTATTATGGAATTTGTATAGGGAAGATGAGCTATTGCGGTGACTCTTACGGTGAGGTCGGGAGTAGTAAATCAGTACCAATCACGGTCCCCAGAACGAGTTTTGTGGTGTCGTTAAAAATTGTGATCGCACTCTAGCGGCCGCATTTTAAGTCCGATTTGGTACAGACGTTGGTTGTCCACGTTGCTCGTACGAGTTCGTTAGCCAAAAACAATCCAACAACCGGAAGCAAGTTTTTTTTACCAGAAGTAACTATTATATGAGATTTTTCATACGAGAATAAAATTTTGTTGAGATTATTCTGCACATTTTGTGTGTTTACACGAACTTGCAGCTCGCTTGGTTCCCCCAAAAGTGATCAAATAGTAAAAGTGGATTTTTAAAAAGTGGATTTGCAGTGGTGTAGAAAACCAAATGTGCAGAATAACTTCCAATATTATATTTTAGACTAGCAGATACCCGTGGCTTCGCACACGGTCCAAAGTTTCGCCTCATAGTAATAAATGTTTATTGTTTTAGGGGTTGTTATTACATTTTCACCCCTTAGCTGCACGCTATAAAATGAAAATATGATTTACTTAGTATATATGTATTGTAAGAAATATATGTACAATTTCCAACTCTCTAACTTAATGAGAAGTGTAATAATAAATTTGTATTGTTTTAGGGGTTGTTACATTTTCACCCCTTAGCAGTACATTAAAAAATACAAACAAGGTTTACTTTTACTTTCTCCCCCTATACCATAGTATATGGAGAAAGTATTGTATTCGTCAAAATTTTCGAGTTTGAGTTTTTGGTGGAAATATCCGTTTTGGGCCCCCCTGAACCTAAAAAAGTGGTTTTCGGAGTGATGTCTGTGTGTGTGTCTGTATGTGTGTCTGTGTGGATGTTATCACACCTAGAGCCTAAACCAGTCGTCCGGTTTTGATGAAATTTGGTATGGAGGTACTAATCCACGGTATCTCCAGGCGTTTTTTCATTTTTGTGAATTTTTTATTTTTAAGGGTAATTTTCCCATAAAAACCCTTAAAATAACGAAAAATCAACTTCTCTCAAAAACGGCTCTAACGATTTTGATTAAAATTTTATATTTTATTAGGGACCTAAACTACTATTAACTGTAAAATTTTAATCAAAATCGTTCGAGCCGTTTTTGAGAAAAGTTGGTTTTTCCGTTATTTTATGGATTTTTATGGGAAAACAACTTTAATACAAAATCTCCTCTCCTACCCCACCCTACAAGTCACCGTGAATCTGTTTAATAATTTAAATATGTTTGTGAGAAAGTATGTGCCAGTTCCTGGTACCGTTTATTTATATATATCTTGTAAGAAATAAATGTACAAATTTCCAGCTCTCTAGTCTTAATGGAAGTATAATAATACATATTTATTGTTTTAGGAGTTGTTTCAACCCTTAAATCTAAATTAATTCTAGCCTATGTCTCATTCCAGGTCATGATCTATATGTGTGCCAAATTTCATTCAAATCCATCCCGTAGTTTTTACGTGATTGAGTAACACACACACAGTCGGACACCATTAGATTTGTATATAATAGTATAGATAAACCCAGAAAATGTTTCATTCTAGTTCAAAAATCTTCAAAAAGTGTTACTTTCAGAGAAAAATAGTTCTTTTTTGGCCAACGAACTCTTCCGAGCGACATAGAAAACCAACGTGTGTACTACTTTTAGACAAATCAAAAGTAAAACGTTGTCTTTCGAATGGGAACACATATACCTATATATATATAAATCTCGTATCACAGTGTTTGTTATCGAACTCCTCCGAAACGGCTTCACCGATTTTTATGAATTTTTTTGTGTATATTTGGTAGGTCTGAGAATAGGTCGTAGGCTATTTTTTTTATACCCCTAGGTGATAAGGGTGGCCTTGAAACAACCCCTAAAACAATAAATATTGTATGTTATGGGACTCAAAAACCATACCGCCTAGGAACGTGAAATTTGGTGTCATAGACACTAGAGGCGCAATAAGAAAGGATTTTAAAATATCTGGCCTTTAATGGTTAAAACAACCTCTAAAAAGTAAATATTGTTTGTTATATATCTCAAAAACCATACTACCTACGATAGTGAAATTTGGTACACTCCTAGGTGCTAGAGGCGCAATCAGAAAGGACTTTGAAATATTTGGCATTTAAGGGCGGAAGTAACCCCTAAAAAATAAATATTATTTATATACTTTCCTTAAAGCTAGAATGATGAAATTTTCAAGTTTATTTCTTACAAGATACATATAAAATTAAAGCAATTTAACATTTCGTTAGGGGTGAACATGTGATAACAACCCCTAAAAGCAATAAATATACATGTGTATACCTTCCGTAAGCTAGAGAGCTGATAATTTGTAAATTTATTTCTTACAAGAAACATATAAAACATAAACCAGTTTTACATTTTGTCACGTTCTACTAAGGGGTGGCAATGTAGTAACCCCTAAAACTATAAATAATAATTGAATACCGCCTAGGAACGTGATATTTTGTACACCTATTGCTAAAAGAAGCACTAAGAAAGGATTTTAAAATATTTGGCCTTTAAGGGTTGAAATAACCGCAAAAACAATAAATATTGTTTGTTATACTTTCCTTAAATTCAGACAGTTGAAATTTTGTACATTTATTTCTTGAAAAACATATAAAAAGTAAACCAGTTTTACATTTTGTTACGTGCAGCTAAGGTTTGAAAATGTGATAACAAATTCTAAAAACAATAAATAATAATTGGTATTCTTGAATTAAAGCTAATTTTGTACATTTATTTCTTGAAAAACATATAAAAAGTAAACCAGTTTTACATTTTGTTACGTGCAGCTAAGGTTTGAAAATGTGATAACAAATTCTAAAAACAGTAAATACTAATTGGTATTCTTTAATTAAAGCTATAGAGCTTGTACTAATTTTAAGAAAATAGTTAAAAACGTAAGCTCATAAATTCTATCTCGATCTTTGCATTCGTATATTAAAGACGAAGGCTATATATGGGCAATCTGTAACATTCAGCTAAGACTGTGATTTACCAGTCCGCAGATTTAGCGGTTGAAAAAGAAGACGCTCTTCACTGTGAATTCTTTATTCTTTAAGGGTCTGCTCCAGTAAACGAGAAAGCAACCAGAAATGCAAGCGCCTCTCACTATATCCCTATCTAAACAGTGCAATTTCTTGCGCTGACATTGCCTCATTTCAAACCATTTTATAAGTCTATATTTTGTAATTGAGTGTTGAAAAAAAAACTTAATATTCTTTATAAAATTTCGGATCCGGCTTGGAAATTATTTTTCATTATTATTTTTTTATTGTGTTAGGAAAAAAATTCAAACTTTGTACTCACAAAATGTCAATTACATAACAAATTTAAAAAAAATGTAAATTGCAAGACGGACGCGTATTGTGACTGTGCTTAAAATGAGACCTTGCAAACAATTTTATGATAAAAAGTAAACGAAATAAATGGTTTGAAATTTAACATTGCTCTTATGGGATAAAAATCCAAGATGGCCGCCACTACAGCAGACCCTTAATGTTTAATTTATTCAGCCCACATAACGTGACGAAGACGATTGACGGACAATCAATGAACAATAAATTAAATACCAAACTAATTGAAAATATATATGTAATAATCCACTTTCGTGAAATAAAAGATGGAAGAAAATGAGAGAAAAATATTACAATTTTATATAACATCGTGATGCAAAAAAAATCGAAGCACGGGCATTCAGCTATATATACATTTTAATTACACTACCAAACGTGTTCTGGGGACAATGATCGGTGCTCACTTACCACTACCGACCTTAGGCCTCCCCATAAGAGTCGCTGCAAGATCATCTTTCCCATGGTAATTCGCTAATAATGATTCAATCAAGTAAATTAAAATCACAACTCCCTCCACAAATTGTGCAGCAACTGTCTCAAGAGACTATAATCCTTGCCTCATGTCTCAGCCTGTCAAGCTTATAGCAAGGATTAGATCCTGATCTCTGTCTGATGGAAAAGTCCGAGTATCTGGTCAAGGAAAATACATTTTCTGAAAACATACAGTAGCAACTTGAGATTTATTTGAGACTAGGGGAAACCACAGCGCACGCCAACCCCGTTGGAACCTTCTGTACACATAGTCATGTTATCTTTTCTTTATAATAACGGTGTAGGATTAATAATAACAACAAAGTCAAGATGGTAAATAATGTTAAATGTTCAAATCAAATTGTTTCGTATATTTTATAACAGCAGTTATAATAAAGGTTAAAAGAACCAGCAAGGCTCAGGTCTACACTTTAATAAAAACCTAACCTAAAAGCTAGAAATACAAATAATTGCTTCAAAGTTTGAAATCAGCTGTTAATGGAAATATTGGAGCAAACAACTGTTTTATCTGTTATTTTATTCAATTGGTTGCTGTGATAATAAATGTAAATATATGTGTTGGTTCATCAGTCTAACCTATCCTAAGAATTTTTCCGACTAAATTTAAAAAATGAAATATAGCCTATGTTACTCAGCGATAGTGCAGCTTTTTATTAGTAAAACTATTTTTTCAATCGGTTCAGTAGTTCCAGAGATTACCCCCTGCATACAAACAAACAAGTTTTACCTCTTTATAATATTAGTATAGATAAATGATTTAACAACGTATCTCAGTTTTAGATTTGTTCTGGACTTTTACCTAAGTGAATAATTTAGATTTACAAACTTACATTTCACAGGGTTGAATAGATATGTATAACTATAAGCTAGTACGCGTGCGCAAACCGCAGTGTACATTTGAACACAACAATGTAATAGCATTAAAGCGAACGTTTTCAGAATGACTAGTACACAAAAGCCTTCTTTCAGTCATTTAGAACGTTCACTGCTACGCAAATTTCGCATTTCCTATGCTAGGAGGTGACCTTTTATTTTTTTATATTTATAGCCAAAATGAGTAGACATTACATTATTTTTTAATTTTGAACCCTATTAAGTAATAATCACTAATATTTTAAAGCGTTCGCATTTGTGCATCCACAGCACAAAGGTTTAAAATTGGCGTGCGAAGCACGCAATGCATTATGTATTGAAAATTCTCCCAATACGGGGTTTGGCTTGCGAAGCACGCAATGCACTGAGTATTGAAAATACTCCCAATATGCGGGTTGGCGTGCAAAGCACACTATGCATTTTGTATTGAAAATACTCCCAATACGAAAGCTGGCGTGCGAAGCACGCAATACACTGTCTATTGAAAATACTCCCAATACGGGGCTTGGTGTAATGCATTGTGTACTGAAAATACTCCGAATAAGCGGATTGGCGTGCGAAGCACGCAATGCATTGTGTATTGAAAATACTCCCAATACGGGAGCTGGCGTGCGAAGCACGCAATGCACTGTGTATTGAAAACACTCCCAATACGGGGGCTGGCGTGCGAAGCACGCAATGCATTGCGTATTGAAAATATCCCCAATACGGGGGTTGGCGTGCGAAGCACGCACTGCACTGTGTATTGAAAATTTTCCCAATACGGGGGTTGGCTTGCGATGCACACAATGCATTGTGTATTGAATATACTCCCAATACGGGGGCTGGCGTGCGAAGCACGCAATGTACTGTGTATTGAAAATAATCCCAATACGGGGATTAGTGTGCGAAGCACGCAATACACGGTGTATTGAAAATACTCCCAATATGCGGGTTGGCGTGCAAAGCACTGCGTCGGCCGCTTCTCATAGTGTTCAGTGTCAAGCTCTGAACCGGGTACTGATGTTTTTAGCCAGGTTAGTAACGGTTTGCTCAAGTGCTAGCATTCGCGCCGGTATCTATAGCGTGTATTTGCATGTGTGTTTGGTTTAGTTTTCATTTTATTGCATCAAAGCGAACGTTTTCAGAATGACTAGTACACAAAAGCCGTCTTTCTGTCAGCACTTGCATTTAACCTTATCACGCCTCACTGGCACAGTGCCACTTGAATCATCGGGAAAACTCTTGCGCCGCGTCGACAATATGCTAATCGATTACCTTCGTTTCTAGATCGATTTATGGAGCTAAATAAACGTACAAACTTTATTCACTGGGGTTACGTTTATATTCTCGTGTCAGCTGAAAGCTTTTGCCTGAAATAAGTATTGAGCAAAGTGGTTCGAGCCATAAATCTGTCGACCGGAATATTGTGTTCGGTTTGTAAACAATTATTTCTATCTTTCGTGTCTCTGAGCTTTGCCACTGCTCTTATATGAAATACTAGCTGACCTGTACGGCTTTGCCCGTGGTCACTCATGATTGGTTGATCTACCTAAGGTGGGGAAAGGAGGAGTTTTGGTCTGTTTAGTTTATGTTTCATACTTGTTAGGTTTAGTTTAGATTTAGAACCCTCCGATGATGGTAACTTGGTTACTGAAATGTACATCAGGGAACTAGAATAGCTATATCAATAAATGTGTTTCATTTTATTTTTGTAGTTTTATTCACCGAACTTGTGGTTGGGGCTTCAGTGTTTCTTATCGAGGTGGTTGGTATTTTCAGTATTTTTAACGTAATTGTATTCTTTTTAAGTGTTCAGTCAGTGAGTGGTATTTGGCTTTTATATATATATAGATCTTAAATAATAAAATCACTATTGTCATAATAATAAAAGATCTGAAATTATGATTTTATTAACTTTGATCCCCAAAACCCCTCCTAAAATTTCGAAATTTTTCATACCCTTTCTTAGTGAGCACCTATGGCTAGAGGAAGCTACATACCTAATTTCATTCCAATCCGTTCAGTAGTTTTAAAGAAATCGTGATTTAATAACTTTGATCCCCCCAAACCCCCTCTAAAATTTTGAATTTTTTAAAACCCTTTCTTAGCGAGCGCCTATGGCCCTAGAGGAAGCTACGTACCAAATTTCATTCCAATCTGTTCCATAGTTTTGAAGAAATTGTTTTTTAATAACTTTGATCCCCACAAACCTCCCCTAAAATTTCGATTTTTTTTCAAACCCTTTCTTAGTGCGCACCTATGGTCCTAGAGGAAGCTACATACCAAATTTCATTCCAATCCGTTCGGTAGTTTTTGAGAAATCGTGATTAGTGAGTGAGTGAGTGGTATTTCGCTTTTATATATATAGATATAATGTATGCCTATGTACACGATCCAAACCGTGTAATAAATAAGCAATTCGTAGAGTATATATTTCAGTATTCTAATTAATTTTACCTTAATTTGTTACGTCAACTAATCCTTCCTTCTTCTCACTTCTTATTCTACGACCGCGGTTTTGGGCATTTGCAATTAGTTGAAGGAAAGATTAGTTGTCGTACCAAATTAAGGTAAAATTAATTAGAATATTGATTACACTAATCCGCAGGCTAAATCATGAAATTTAAATATATTTCAGCAATATACGACGTATTCAGTCTATTGATTCAATATATATCTTATTAAACGAGCAATTCTTGTAAATTAGTTTATAAATTTATTCCGGGGATCTCGCTAGCGGCTCTAACGATATTGATGAACATTTGCATATAGGGGTTTCTTGACGTCAGGAATCGAATGCGCTAGGTTTTATATATGCAAAAAAATCTAATAAAATGTTAGAACTTATGTTATTCATATTAAACGAGCAATTCTTGTATATTTGTTTATACATTTATTTCGGGGATCTCGCTAACGGCTCTAACGATTTTCATGAAAATTTGAATATAGGGGTTTTTTGACGTCAGGAATCGAATGCACTAGGTTTTATTTCTGCAAAATGCGCATAAACTCGGAAAATGAGCATAAAAAATAACTCTGAACTTCTTTTATATACCACCTTTGAAGTCACTAAGTATAGGCGAATAGAAAATATACAAGAATTGCTCGTTTAATAATTTAAGATATAACAAACATAAATCATTAACAATGAATCAGGTGCTATAATTTTCAACTTATTTATTTATTCAAACACTAAACGTAACTAAAACATTATTTTTGTGCTGTTCTTAACCGTTCTGAAAACCTTTTCAACAGTTTCTGCATTCTTTGCATTTCTATAAAGGTAATATAAATTATCTGATGATTATAATTATTATTTGTTGTTTCTAAAATACATAAACAATATCAAATATGGCCTATTCGTTGGATAGGTTACATAACCTACATGTACCTATAAAGGTTTTTGGACGTCAGGATTCGAATTCGTTAGGTTTTATATCTGCAAAAAAAATCTAATAAAATGTTGGAACTAATTACACTTGTTTTTTAATTTTTTTATTTAAATAAACAGTTTATATGTACGTAAGATCGAAAAATATTCATATTTATTCAGTATGCAATTCGTATTTACATACGTTTTCCTAAAAAAAATACGATGCTCGGTTGTCCAGGTACTATGCAGTAAAACCGTACAAGTAACATCTGTACATCTAATTTCTTAAGCCCAAATTTTACAATGAAATTGTGATCGAATGGGAGGTGGTAGAAAGCTGGGAGAGGTTTCATTTTAACGGACTGGACATGAAATTTTGGGGAAAATGTGTCTTAATTGAGTCCCGAATTTGTTTACAGAATAAAATAACTTCCATTTAAATAGCATGGGAATATATAGGTGTAACTCAGGTGATTTTAGTGTTAAAACACGTGATTGTATATAATAATTCCCATTTAAATAGCTTGGGGATATATAGGTGTAAATCAAATGATTTTAGTGTTAAAAACAGGTGATTGTATCAAATAATTCCCATTTAAATAGCTTGGGAATATATAGGTGTAAATCAGGTGATTTTAGTGTTAAAAACTGGTGATTCTATAAAATAATTCCCATTTAAATAGCTTGGGAATACATAGGTGTAAATCAGGTGATTTTAGTGTTAATAGCTGGTGATTGTATAAAATAATTCCCATTTAAATAGCATGGGAATATACAGGTGTAAATCAGATGATACTAGTGTTAAAAACAGGTGATTGTATAAAATAATTCCCATTTAAATAGCATAGGAATATAAAGGTGTAAATCGGATGATTTTAGTGTTAAAACAGGTGATTGTTTATAATAATTCCCATTTAAATAGCTTGGGAATATATAGGTGTAAATCAGGTGATTTTAGTGTTAAAAACAGGTGATTGTATATAAATTTGAAAATTCAGCTAACATAACAACAAATGAATGTGCAGTTTTGTGACTTAAAAGTATAGTAACTTATGAAACTAATAATTGATTCAATAGATTACTAGAATATATAGCCTAAATGGGCTATTGCCCCTACAAGCCACTGGTATCATTTACCAATCAATATCTGAACCCCAGCGTCGCTCAGTCGGTAGAACGTTACCACGGAATGGTAAAGGTCCCGGGTTCAAATCCCGGTCTTGGTCCATATTTTTGGCCAATTTCCGTAGAAAAAATGAGCTACGCAGTGTCCCTTATGGCGAGACCTAAGGTCGGGAGTAGTAAATGAGCACCTGTCATGGTCCCCAGAACACTTTTTGGGGTGTAATTAAATTTTATATATATATATATATATATATATATGTGTGTGTGTGTGTGTGTGTTCGCACTCTAGTGGCCGCATTTTAAGTCCGATTTGGTCCAAATTTGGTACACAATTTGTTTATCTACCTCTCTCAGACGAGTTCGTTAGCCAAACAAATCCAACAACCGGAAGAATGTTTTGTGACCGGAAGTAAAATTTGTTTGAGCTTTTCGTACGAGAATGTATCTTTTTCAGAGTTGTATATAACAAATACATGTAGTATATTATTCTGCACATTTGGTTTTTTTACACGACCTTATAGCTCGCGTGGTTCCCCTAAAATCGATCAAAACGTAAAACTCCATTAAATTACCCGGTTCAAATTACCGTGGGGGCATCTTATGATCCGAGGCCAAACGGAAAAGTTTTTACTCTGCGAGCGAAGCGAAGCAGTCCATGACCCGAATCCGCAAGGCCGAAGGGCAAACTAGCACAACGTTCCATTCGAATACATGCGTGTTTTTATATACTTTTTAAAAAACAGCAGCATCTATTGAACATAAAAACAACAACAAATATGCTCAATACTTAACAAAAATATAAGCGCCATTACATATGTTTATTGACTATAGTAATAACAGTAGTCAGCTGTTTCCTACAATATTTCTATTATCAGCTAATTTTAAACTTAAAGCAATTATTTTTATTTCTAACTTTTAAGTTGGGTTTTTGTAAACAACGCCATCTGTTGGATTAAAAACAATTCACACTGTACTAAATATTTTATGGCAGTGGGAGCGCCGTACTAAATAATAAATAAATATGTTTATTGTTGATAAAGTAATCAGCTGTTTGCTCTAATATTTCCATTAACTACTGATTTCAAACTGTGAAGCAATTAATTGTATTTCTTACTTTTAGGTTTGGTTTTTATTAAAGTGTAGGCCTGAGCCTTGCTGATTCTTTTAACCTTTATTATAACTGCTGTTATAAAATACACAAAATAATTTGATTTAACATTATTTACCATCTTAGCTTTGATGTTATTATTAATCCTACACCTTTATTATAAAGAAAACATAACACAGAAATGTGTACAGAAGGTTCCAACGGGGTTGTCGTGCGGAGCACGCACGGGTCTCACCTAGTTTCTAAAAAAAATTTAACTTAACAACCACAAATACAATCAGTACATCATATTGATTCCTCTGTTACAGGTGCCCGTGACATTGTGCACTCTGGGTGTAGGAGCGACCTTTGGGGAGTCCATCCTTCAAGATCTACCGCGAGAGAGCACCATCATCACCAGAAGCACTTGTGAACTGCTACGCGTGGAACAGCATGACTTCAGGCTGCTCTGGGAGGTAAGGATTAATCAGCAAGCTACCATAATCTATACGTATAAATACAGTTTAAATGTATGTCTGTGATTTCGAAATGAGTAATTATTTCTAAGCTCATATGACTATTCACACGTTACAAAAACTTAAACAAGCATTTTTTTCATTTTTTCTGTTTGTCCGGTCTAATCTCCGGAATGGCTGGACCGATTTTGACGAAACTTTCATTTGCATGTAGAGGACTTTTCATAGATTAATCTGGAACACTTTCTGCCCAAAATAGAGAACTTTTGACAAACTAACCTACGGCACTTTTTATCCCAGAAATATTTAGGGTTTCTTTTTAAAATTGGAAAAACTTAAGAATTATGGTCAAAATTGTGGGTTTTGCGGACGGACTTGACACGCGAATAAACATTCTTCTGTGCAGCATTTTTACAAGATAAAGTAAATTTGTTTATAACCTACCCACAATCCAAGTGCCTCTGTCCTAAACAATCGTCCTTTTCGTGAAAATATCGGATTATACAATAATCTGTTTGAATTTGCTCCGCCGCTGGGGTTGGTGATCGAAGCGAGGAGTAGGTGGAGAAAACTAGTATTAAATAAATGTTACAGATTTTTGACAATATATATATTTAATTCCGTAAGCCCAAGTTTGTAAATGAAATTGTGAGCGAACGGTAGATCGTAGAAAGCTGGGAGTGGTCTCATTTTAGAGGTCTGGCCATGAAGTTTTGGGGGAAAATATTCATTTTTGTTAATTGTGTCACGAAAATTTGTTACGGAATAAAATAATTACCATTAAAATAGCATGGGAATATGTAGGTGTAAATCAGGTGATTTTAGTGTTAAAAACAGGTGACTGTATATAATAATTCCCATTTTAATAGCATGGGAATATATAGGTGTAAATCAAGTGATTTTAGTGTTAAAAACAGGTGATTGTATATAAATTGGAAAATTCAGCTATCAGAACAACACCTGAATGTGCAGTTTTGTGATGTGTTTTGTTATTGTAGCTGTGTTTTTGTTTCAAAGTGAGAATTAAAATCAAAGCTTAGGCTATATGATTAAAGACGTTATAAAATCATTTCAACTGTACTTTTTTACTGTAACGAATAACGCTGGAAGACCACCTGGAAGGTAGGCCATCACGAAGAGGTATTGCTCCTAGAAATATAGCCTATATATAGGGGCTATTGCCAATTAAAAAACTAACTTCAAAAGCATTAATAAATTATGTAGTATTGTAGTTTGTTTTCGTATTATACTTACGTAATCGGAGGCCACTAATTTTAAATGTTGCAAGGTTAGGTTAGGTATTGTTTTAGTAAACAAAATAAATGCAAGAATGATTTAAAAAATAGCCTAAAGTTCTAACCTATAGTATTTTTCATAGTATGTTTAGTTGCTAGATTACTACTAAAAATAAAATGAAAATTGTTGGTCCTCAGAGCCCCCCCCCCCCCCCCTATCTGATGGTTAATATGTTGGTTAATATAGGTATGCGAGAACGCAGTCGTAACGCGATGTGCTATACGGAGCAGCCCGAGGCGATCCGGAAAGAGCCGAGGCGACCGTGTGCCGGTCCACGCACCGGCCCACCCAACGGTTGAACGGTAGTTAGTTGAAGAAAAGCTTGTACAAAAATATCGAAATCCTATTTTGACATTATTTTTCTGATATTGCGATAGTATCGATATAATATCGGAAAAATCAAAACAAAAATATTGATATTTACTAACACTAACATCCCTACGCATAGAACACAGAGACCAATTCTGCGCATTTGAGCCCCCTCTACAGAAGTTGGGAATTGTGGTCAAAATTGTCCCCCCCCCTCAATAATTTGCTATAGCAACGTCGTTGAATATAATATAGGTTTAAAGTATTAAAGTAATGTGACTGATCATTTCAACCACATGTAGAGATAGGGCAATAAAATTAGAACTAGCAGTAAGTCGGACATAGTATTTGTTACTCGACCGGTGCTTTATAAACGATAAAATTGCTAATTTAAAGTTTCAAAGTTATAAAGCAAGTAAAGCATTGTCACTTGTTACACAAGGGTATAGCTTCTTTTGAAATAGGTAAAGTTTAAAAATTGTGTGTCGAAGTTGAAAAGAAAGTTTCAAAGCTTCGGGCCAGGTGATAGAAAGTCGGAAAAGATTTGCGGAGAACGTAGCTTTTTCCGATAAGTCTGACGTAACCCTTAGCGATATAAGTGTCTCGGAGAAAGACATATGGGACAATCTGTTGGGAAAAGTCAGCTGCAGGTACAGGGTGTTTCAAAAGTAAGTTCGAACTTTAAGAGTTTGAATGTAAAGTATCCACCGTACAGAGTGTATTGTGCGCTATCCCAGCGATGTACAGATATCGGCGTGAATCCTGGCACTTGGCCTAGCCCTGGCGAGATGGGCCGGGGGTGTGGGAAAGGGCGAAAGTGGAGAAAAAACAACATTTTCCCACACCGCTTTCTAATGTAACCCATCCTATAAACGAACTAGTGGATGTTTACCTTGTCCTTAACACGTTCAGTGTTACGCAAATTTCGTATTTCCTGACTTTTATTTTCTATATGTATAGCCTAAATGAGTAGAAATTACTTTATTTTTTATTTTTCAACCTTTCTACGTAATGCGCCGTGAGACCGTAGTAACACGTCCACCACTATAAGGCCAAGACTGACAGGGACAGTACCAGCTGCGAGTAGGTCACGTGACCTCTACTTCCCGGCTAGGGGGGAGTAAAGGTTCAACCTGTTCAACTTCAATCTCCGCTAAAACCTGTTTAGTGCTTACTCCCCGCTCCATCAGGAGAGTTCCTGTTGAGACAGGGATAGTAGAGGGTGAGTTACTAATACTACTCTCCTCTTCTACTGGCAGCTAGAACTATCCCCCGTCTATAAGCCCCTTAAGGGATGGAGACTAATTTGATTTGAAAAGGAATGAGAATGTTAAAATGTTATGGAATGCGTCAAATGAACAACGACGTTAAGTGCACAGCTCCTGATGTTTTCATTCTGGTTAGTGCAACGCTATCACACACCGCAACTAAACAGCGAACCAACAATAGTAATTTTGCCTAATTGAAAATTACTGCTCTAGACAAAGCAATATTCGAAACATTAGTTCAACAGGACGGCAAAACTGCACAACTAACCGAACACCATTTCCACCCCACTGGGACTTTATAACTTAATCTAAATAGCGAATCACAACTGTCGCATTGAAACGGACATTTTATTACAACCGACCACAGACTACGTGATTACGTCACGCTGCTTTTGTCAAAACATGTTTTGTGTTATAAATTATGCATATGTTATATCAATATTAAATATTAAACGTGCATGTTGTAGCATTTATATCCAGTATAAACATGTGGAATAACGTTACATATTTTAGTTGATGCTTTTCCAATGGCGTGTAATATGTTGTGCGTGCGCTAAGCCTATTATAAAATGTTGAATAATCTATATTGTTTTCGTTTTGCTAATTTATAAGCCTCTCGTTTCAGACGTTTTAACTTGTTTCAAGGATTTACTTGTTTGTAAGCTCCTCAAATATAGTTAAAATTCACAAAATGTATTATCAAATACTACGAGATTCGACCCTGCTTGCTTCGCACACCAACCTCGGCGGCGACCCATGACGAAGCAAATGCAAACAGATTATTGTATACTCTGATATTTTCACGGAAATTACGTTGAGCGGTGAATTATACATAGCTAATGTAACACAGAGATCGAAATAGACACGATTATCTCCAATGATTAAAATTGCGACATGCGTTGTAATTTCACCATTAATATTTAATAATCAATAGTCAACATTAAACAAATTGTCATTACCAACTAAAGGAAACAACATAATCACCAGATGATTGGCTTGACAGATGTTGTTGACCCACAGAAATTTTGACGAGCCTGTACTTGGTTCTAAATGATTAATTGAAACTTTGTCTTTTAATTGTTTACAACTGAACTGCGTTGGCCGAGCTTTATTTTTGTTCAGTTTAGACCATTTGCAAAAACCAATTTTCTGCCATAATCAGTGATAAAGTAACCGACTTTTCTAGGTTACCGGTAATATTATTCTTCCCAAAACCGTCTAAGTGGAGTCATCAGCAAACAGGACAGTTTTTGCTTCCCCAGTATTATAAGGCAGGTCGTTTATGTAGACCGAAAACAGTAAAGGACCCAATATTGATCCTTGGGGCACACCTCGAGAACTTATTTCCCAAGAGGAGCAGTCTGTAAAAGCTTGTATAGACTACTCTTTGCTTTCTATTATTAAGTATGACGCAACCAATCATTTGCCTTTCCACGACCATAATAATTAAGCTTGTAAACGAGAACTGTATGGTCGTCACAACTAAACGCCTTTGGGCGGTCACACATTAGAGATGCTACATGCATTAGAAGATTGATCGAAGTGTGCCAGCGGTTTCTCTTGAAATCTATAAGAGCTAATAAAAAAGTTAAATAGCACCTCTACCGGGATTTTAGTTCGTTTAATTTGATGATTTTTACATTTTTTATCTTACCCGTAATTTTTCCTATATGGTGGCTAACTTTAATTTTTCAAATGGAAATGTTCTTCTAACTAACTTTAATTTTTCTTCAGTGTTCTTTTTTAAATAACAGCCCCTAAAACAATATAAATTAATTGCTATATTTTCCTTAAAGTTAGAGAGCCGAAAATTTGTACATTTATTTATTACAAGATAGGTACCTACTCAGAAAAAGTACCATAAATTAACATTTTGTCGCGTGCTGCTAAGGGGTGAAAATGCAATAACAACCCCTATAAAAAAATTGATTGTTATACTTTCCTTAAAGCCAAGAACTGAAAATTTAGCACTTCTTAATTTTAAGTGTTTCTTAGAAAAGAAAAGAAATAATAACACACGCAATTTAAATAGTTTCGTCTAATGGGTGAGATTGGGGTTAACAGCCCCTTTAAAATAAAAATAAATATTATACTTCCCATGACTGACACTTTTATTTCATAAGTAGTAACCTGATTGAGTTTGCTTCACCGCGGTGGTTGGCGAGCGAAGCGAGCAGGGGGCTGAGCCCTCTAGAGTGTTACCGCATTCCCACTTAGATGTGGAGTGAGGTCACCCTTCGATAACTGAATCATTCTTAACACTATTAGACCCTCGGTTGAGAACGTCTTTGTCGTGACTAATATCGTTAGCTCTGTCCAGTATCCAAAATGTATGCTAGGCCACTTAGCGCTTAGAGTATTTAATAATTAAAATATGGTAATTCAATTCCAGCTGTTGGAACCAGCACCGCTTTGGTTAAGGATGTACTTAGTGTATTTGACCAGAGATAAGTAACAATTTACAAATTTAACGAAAGAAAATGTTTAAAATTTATCCACTTTTAGCAAATGGATAAAATGTGCTATTGCAGTGACTCTAACGGTGAGACCTAAAGTCGGGAACGGTCAATGAGCACCAACCCTGGTGCTCAGAAGACTTTTTGCGGTGTCATTAAAAATTGTATATAATTATAAAATACTAGGGGAAACCCCTGCGTGCTCCGCACGCCAACCACGTTGGAACCTTCTATACACATAAAGAAACAGCAAGGCTCAGGTCTACACTTTAATAATAACCTAACCTAATAAACGGTACCAGGAACTGGCACATACTTTCTCACAAATACATTTAAATTACTAAACAGATTCACTGTGACTTGTAGGGTGGGGTAGGAGAGTTTTTTTATTAAAGTTGGAGATTAACTAATAAATATTATTATTATTATTATTATGTAGAGAGAAAACTATTCGATCGATTTCAAAAAAATTTGCACCAAACACGTCAATTAGGTCTTCATAGATGCACGTAAAATGGTTTTGAAATTTTTTTTTTAAAACAACCCGCTTTATGGCCATAAAACCCCCAAAAACAGTTATTATTATTATTATTATTAGCTAAACGAGAACTTTTAGAAAGATGCGGGTTTCTGTATATGGTAGGGCACATTAAAGGCTACAAATAAGCCAAATTTTATCAAAATCGTTAGAGCCGTTTTTTAATAAAAACATAATACCTGATTTTTTGGGGTTTTTTTTGGCCAAAAAGGGGGTTGTTTTTCAAAATTGTTCAAAACCCTTTTTCGTGCATCTATACAGGCGTACTGGACATGTCTGGTGCAAATTTGGTTGAAATCGATCGAATAGTTTTCTCTCTAGCTTTGTATACATACAGACATACATACAGACATACATACATACATACAGACATACAGACAGACATTTTGTAAAAACCACTTTTTTGGACTCAGGGGGTGCCAAAACGGATATTTCCACAAAAATCTCAACATCGATTTTTTTTGCGATCACTATACTTTCTCTATACTATAGTATAGTGAGAAAGTAATAAAAGGTAGAAATACAAAGTTTAAAATTAGTTATTAATGGAAATATTACAGCAAACAGCTGTTATCTGTTATTTTATTCAATTGGTTTCTATGGTAATAAATGTAAATACATGTGTTGGTGCATCAATCTAGGCCTAACCTAAGAATTTTTCCGACTAAATTTACAAATATTGAAATAAAAAAATGTTTTTATCGAAATGAATGATTGCCTATGCTACTCAGGGATAGTGTAGCTTTTTATTAGTAAAACTATTTTTTCAATCGGTTCAGTGGTTCCAGAGATTACCCCCTACATAAAATCAAACAAATTTTACCTCTTTATAATATTAGTATAGATATTGAACAAAAACATTAATCCAATCGATAATCTTTCTTATTTCGATAACCCTTCCATGTGTTATGTCACATTCCATGTATAGAGCAGTTATAAACTATTACCCTAATTGTTAATGAAGAATTTATATTCAATTTGACAGCAACATAACCCAGTGTTCTACAACTACTGCTCATAACTTTGCTGCGAGAGAGATAATGGAAGAAGTAAGGTAGAACTATCGCCCATAATTTTCCTAGTAAAATAGAGAAGGATGCGTTCAGAATATGTGCTGCTCTACTTGCGCTCTATTACATGTATGTACTCCCTGCAGTATAATGTTCTCGGTTTGTCGGAGTAAAGTGGGAATGAGCTACTGCAGTGACCCTTAAAACAAACAAACACATTTTACCTCTTTATAATATTAGTATAGATGTGTTCGCAATCTAAACCCCGTATTTTACGTCCGATTTGGTCCAAATTTATTACACATGTTGATTTTCCAAGACGCTCGGACAAGTTCTTAAGCCAAAAAAATCCAACAAGTGAACTATGTTTTTTTGAACGGAAGCAAACGATTTTTATATTTTTCATACTAGAATGAAACGTTTTGGGGGTTTTATCTAAAAAAAAATAGTTGAAGATTTTTCTGAAATTTTTTTTTTTTTTTTTTTGCTTTTTTACACGCCCTTACATGCCGTCTGGTTGTTTCAAAATAAATCAAAACGTAAAACACCATATACCATAAAAGTACCCGGTTCACATCCACATTTGGGATTTTACTATGGGGGCAACTTCTGCAAACTCGGAAAGCCTCGTTTTCGGAGGACGAGGTGAAAACAAATGTTACTCATATATTTCATTTAAAATATTTAAAAAAATTATTATCTTATATTGAAGGGCTGAGAAGCCAAAGGGTACAAGTGACATTTTTTAAATAAGAGATTTAAATGCAAAAACTGGCTCTTCATCACTTTAAATGTTTATGGCCAAAGAATATAACTGTAAGTCTATCGTGTGCTGAGATCTAGTGGCGAAAAAAACCTACTGCCTAAAAAAGCTGTTCAGCTTAGAAGCCAAGGGGTACATGCGATGCAAGTTGCTTTACTTTACATATGTCATTTACTTGTAA
>JAGFPH010000485.1:144362-158531 GCA_018207615.1 Philaenus spumarius
GAATAACATTGGCTATAATTGATTTTGATTTAAGGGTTGAAACAACCTCTAAAACAATAAATATGAATCGTTATACTTTCCTTAAAGCTAGAGAGCTGAAATTTTGTACATTTATTTCTTAAAAGATACCTAGAAAAGTAAACTAGATTTTCATTTTGTCGCGTGCCGCTAAAGGGTGAAAATTTGATGACATCCCCTAAAACAGTACAAATTAATTGTTATATTTTCCTTAAATTTAGTGAGCTGAAAATTTGTACATTTGTTTCTTACAACATACATAGAGAAAGTATCATAGATTTACATTTTGTCCTGACCGCTAAGGGGTAAAAATGTTGTAACAACCCCTATAAAAAAATGTTGATTGTTATACTTTCCATAAAGCTAGAGAATAAACCCTTAATTTACATATTTTATTGTACATATTTAATTTTCTTTAGTTAAGTCCGAACCTAACAAAACATTTTTAGTTATTCACCTACAATTTACATGTTTTTTCTCGTAACATCTGTTACGCTTATCAGAGACTTTTGTGGTTTTTAAACGACTACTTTTCCTGTTCACGTTATCTTTACAAATCAGATCTTTGTATTTACAAAATGGTAATTACTCAACTGAATTTTTTTGAAATCAACTCCTATTTATAAAAGCGAGAAGTAAAATCCCCACGTCAATTTTAACCGGGTACTCTTATGGTATTTCACGTGATTTTTGGGGAATCGAGTGAGCCAATTTCGTGAAAAAACTAAATGTTCAGAAAAATATCCTACATTTATTGTTTTAGATAAAACCATAAAAAAAGTTTCATTATAGTACGAAAAATCTAAAAAACAATTGTTATTTCCTGTCAAAAAACGTGCTACCGGTTGTTGATTTTTTTTTTGGCTATCGGCATGGAATAATAAGCAATCAAATTATAATACAGGTATCTTTATCTTCATTTTTATATATAACTAGGGGAAACACCTGCGTGCTTCGCACGCCAACCCCGTTGGGACCTTCAGTACACATAATCATGTTATGTTTTCTTTTTAATAAAGGTGTAAGATTAATAATAATCCCAAAGCTAAGATGGTAAATAATGTTAAATGTTCAAATCAAATTATTTACAACAGCAGTTATAATAAAGGTTAAAAGAACCAGTAAGGCTCAAGTATACACTTTTTTAAAAAGATAACCTAAAAGTTAGAAATACAAATAACTGCTTAAAATTTTGAAATCAGCTGATATTGGAAATATTGGAGCAAACAGCTGTTTTATATGTTATTTTATTCAATTGGTTGCTATGGCAATAAATGTAAATACATGTGTTAGTTCTCATCGGTTTAGGCCTAACCTAAGATTTTTTCCGACTAAATTTACAAATATTGGAATAAAAATTGTTTTTATCGAAATGAATTACAGGCTATGTTACTCAGGGATCGTGTAGCTTTTTAATTGTTAATTTTTTTTTAATTGGTTCATTAGTTCCAGAGATTACTCCCCTGCATACTAACAAACAAACGAATTTTACCTCTTTATAATATTAGTATAGATAGTGTATATAAATACAAAATTTTAACAAATAGACAGCTTTATAAATTAAATCTAAATAATCCTTATAAATGGTAAACATTTACCGAATTAAAAATCCCTTCAGCATAATTAGGTTGGAATATAAAACGTTTGTTATTTTTAAATAGTATTTTTGAAGTGATAAGTTCTATTGGCCCGTTGGGCACTTTCGGTTGACTATGCTTCTGAAATCTCGCGTCACGCAAACTTTTTGCGTAGACACAAGTCAGAACGTGAAGAGGGAATAGGCGATGCATAGTATAATATATAGACAAGTAAGCGCGTGGAGAGGGAATAGACGATACATAGTAGGCTATATAATAATACGTTATTATAATTATTATAATATTAATATATTATAATAAAATTGCGAAAAATACTGACCATTATAATGTAAGCATTATTTATTTAGTGTCTAATGATTTTGAGTGAGGTAGTGTAAGCACTCTACATAGAATTCTAAGAATAATTCAATATATAAGGGATAATTATAATAATTATTATTATATTTGTGCGTTTTAGGTTTTGTAAAGAAGATTGATTTTCGTCTAACTGAAGTAAGTTTAGACAAAATTTTACATTTAGGCAAAGTAATATTTTACGTTGTTTTATTTTACTGTAACTTATTATTACTCACTTAAATATAAAATTTAGCTTCATATTACAACAACGGAGGTTATACACGTTAAGTGAGTATCCATTCCTCACAGAGTAGTTTCTTCCAGGCCAGATGGCCAATGCTAATTGTACATGACACGATTGACTGGGGTTTGAGGTGACTACCAGAGTTATTAGTCATGTTTCAAACAATTGGCGCAGGTTCAAACCATATACTTTAAAAGTAACAGGAGATATTTATTCAACAAAAAAAAAGAATATATCGCTGATATGAGCAAACCGGTAACTTTTATAACCTCCTGTGAAATTCAAGCCGCATCCGAAATTTTTCTATTAATTTCAGGTTTACAGAGATGGTTATTTGTTGGGGGAGAGTTTTGGCGAACCGATTGAGGGAGTAGGGAATCTAAGGTTTACTGGGGAACTGACGAGAGGCCACTTTGATGTTATCATTCCTCTCACACCTTCTTTACCTGACAACTCATTGGAGAGAGGAGGAAATACAGTCAGCTTCCCAATTCCAGGATTCAGACGATGGTCTCCAAATTCCTCAACTTCCAACCCTATCAGAACAGTGTACATCATCATCTGATGCAGTTCGGTCGCACCCAGAACAAATACCAAAAAAACGAGGGGAGAAAAGGCGAAAGCGTTTTTCTAATACAAATCGTGTAAAAGCAAGCGTAAAAAGGCAAGCGGTAAAAAAAACCACTGTCTCAAAATACACACAGGATCGGCTAAAATACTTTAAGATGTAATATATGCTCTAGGTAACCATATTATTGAAATAGCTAACATTGTCCTGTCAGCTAGTAGTATATAGAAAAGGAAGGGCGTGGAGAGGGAATAGACGATACATAATATATTATAATATGTTATTATAATATTATAATTATTATCCCTTACATATTGAATTATTCTTAGAATTCTATGTAGAGTGCAAACACTAATACCTCACTCAAAATCATTAGTCACTAAATAAATACTGCTTACATTATAATGATCACTATTTTTCGAATACTTATTATAATTGTAATATTATTACTATACTATAATATTATAATTATTATATTATTATATTAAAATATTATAATAGTGCAATTTCAAAATATGATATAATATTTTTTGACAATATATTGACTTGTGTAATTTGTTTACCTTCAATTCTCCTCTAATATTAATACTGATAAAAATATAAATCGTTCATAGAAGCTATCACTTCCAACGTGTGGTCTTAAGCACACCCAATGTTTTTTAATTATGTAATTCTTATTCGTATCTAGTTACTTGCATTGAAGATACAACATTGTTGTTTCTTCAATGTTACTAGGTGTACTTCAATTATAAAGTAAACAAAACCTCCACCGTTGGATAAATTATTCCATTGTCTATGTAATGGCCTGCATTACAGAAAGTAGAACCTACACTTCTTGGTCATACTGTATAAGGGGAACGTCATACTTGTGTTTGCACGCTAACCAACACAACATCTTCTTTCTAAATAAACTCAATCCACTTCAAATACAGAAACATTGTTTACCTAGTGCAACTTCAGACCTTTGTAAACTTAACCCACTAGATACAGTATTACAATCGCACAGATGTTTGCCCCAGACATCCACTGTATCATGAGATCACTGTTTACTATGTGATTATAACCTACCTGCTTTAATATTACAAAACGTTAAAGTATATACTAACACTAGCTGACCCGTACGGCGTTGCGCGTGGTGGATGGTATTTTCAGTCATTTTAACGTACTGTAATTGTATTCTTTTTAAGTGTTCAGTCAGTAAGTGGTATTTGGCTTTTATATATACAGATCTGATATAATAAAAGCACTATTGTCATAATAATAAAAGATCTGAAATTATGATTTTAGTAACTTTGATCCCCCCAAACCCCTCCTAAAATTTCTAAATTTTTCATACCCTTTCTTAGTGAGTGCCTATGGCCCTAGAGGAAGCTACATACCAAATTGCATTCCAATCTGTTCGATAGTTTTGAAGAAATCGTGATTTAATAACTTTGATCCCCCCCAACCCCCCTAAAATTTCGAATTTTTTCAAACCCTTTCTTATTGAGCACCTATGGCCCTAGAGGAAGCTACATACCAAATTTAATTTCAATCCGTTTGGTAGTTTTTGAGAAATCGTGATGAGTGAGTCAGTGAGTGAGTGAGTGGTATTTCGCTTTTATATACATAGATTTCATAAAATGTCTTACTACTTAGTATTAAACAAATTACTAATAGATTTCCTTTACTTGATTCAAAATAGCGGCAATTTGAAAATGTTTAATGTCAAATATCTCGAAATATATCGAAGTTTGTTGGTCTTACAAAGGTAAAATATTTTCCTTTTTCGGCGACATACAAAATTTAGTGTGTAATCTTTCTAAATCAACTGAGTAATAGACAATTACCTGAAAACATTAATTCTTGGAAGTTGTTTACAATACCCTAGAATCAAGGACGTTGCTACAAAAAATTATTGAAGGGGGCAAATCGAAAATTTCCCGACAATTTTGACCATATTTCCCAACTTTTGTGGGGTGTGGGGGGGGGGTTCCAACACGCAGAACGGGACTCTGGGTTATGTTCATTGGAATAAATCCCAGTAGGTCCCTTGAGGCCATCGAAATTTTTTTCTCCAAGTAGGGTTTTCAACACCGCCCGTGATACATCGAGTGCTTTATTTTCTTACAAGAATTTCAACATGTTCATAACATCGTTGAAAAAATTTCTCATACTTTTCCTCACCATTTTCTTTTCCTCAATATTTCCCGCAAACTTAAAAATTTCCCCATTTTGGGGAAAACACCGATCTGGCAACACTGGTCTGGCGGTGCGTTTCATGGTGTCAGTGACAGTCAGTGTTGCCACAATAACAAAGGTTGCAACTAAATTTCCCAGAACATAATTTAAAAGAAGACAATGCTACAGCTCGTACGGAAATATTTTGATTTGCCCAACATTTTTGGATTGGAAATTATAACTTGCTTGTTATTTGTGAACGTTGGTAATTAACAACAAAAACTTTAGAAACCCAACCCTAAGTTGGAGTTTTTGAGTTTTTTTTGCGTGCATTTTAATCCCAAAATCAAAATTCCAAATTTTTTCAAATATCAAATTTTCCAACTTTATGGATTTTAAAATTATTGGGGGGTGATGCCCCTTCTTGCCCTCTCCCCCCCCCCCCCCTAGCACAGAATAAAAGACTAAAAACCAAACGTTATTTTGACGTTATAGTTTGATCTTTTGCTACAGGCTGAATGAAATTGGCTTATTATCAGCGAATTTATCATAGGAAAGATGAGCTATCGCAGTCACTCTTATGGTGAGACCTAAGCTCGGGAGAGGTCAATGTGCACCGATCATGGTCCCCAGAACAGGTTTTGGGGTGGAACAATTTTATAAATATGTTTACACTTTAACGGCCGCATTTTACGTCCTATTTGTTTCAAATTTGGTACACACGTTGGTTTTCTAAGACGCTCGGACGAGTTCATTAGCCAAACAAATCCAACAAGCGGAAGCACTACTTTTGACTGGAAGTAAAAATTTTTGGCGATTTCACGTACTACACTGACATTTTTGGGGTTTTATATAAATCCATAGGCCTACTAAAATTATAAAGAGGTAAAAAATTTTTGTTTGATTGATTGCTTGTATGTATGAGGTAATCTGTGGAACTACTGAACCGATTGAAAAAATACTTTTACTAATAAAAAGCTGCACTATCCCTGAGCTGCATAGGCTATAATTCATTCTGATAAAAATATTTTTTATTTCAATATTTGTGAATTTAGTCGGAAAAATTCTTAGGTTAGGCCTAGACTGATGAATCAACACATGTATCACCATAGCAACCAACAGAAAAAATAATAAATAAAATAGCTGTTTGCTCTAATATTTCCATTAACATCTGATTTCAGACTTTGAAGCAATTATTTGTATTTTTAACTTTTAGGTTAGGTTTTTATTAAACTGTAGACCTGAGCCTTGCTGGTTTTTTTAACCTTTATTATAACTGCTGTTATAAAATATACGAAATAATTTGATTTGAACATTTTAACATTATTTACCATCTTAGCTTTGGGGTTATTATTAATCCTACACCTTTATTATAAAGAAAACATAACATGATTATGTGCATATAAGGTTCCAATGGTGTTGGAGTGCGGAACGCGCAGGGGTTTCTTCTAGTAGATAATATATAAAATGTTTAATGACTTAAAACGAATTCTGGGAACCATGATCGGTGCTCATTTGCTACTCCCGACCTTAGGTCCCACCATAAGAGTCTTTCCTACGGATGTTCGCTAAAAATTCCTTGTATTCTTCACATGTATGTCACTTGGTAAACCAACTGTATAAAATGAGTCGGTTACAACTTGGGTTATTACATCCTGTACACAAACTAATATACCAAATATCCTCCTCATCGACTTTTATCTCGGCGGGTGTAAAAAGACCGAAATCATCCGTTCAATATTTACACATCTCTGTCAGTTTTCCCATTATACTTTCACCGAACGGGGATCAAATATCCGGGAGCTTTGTTAGCCCAGTTTATTAGCACTGTGAACCGACCTTTCCATTGTTAGCGCCACTTAAACGAGAGATACGATCAAGACCTGTTCACAATAGGAACTGGAGAATTAAGTTTCCTTTGAATTTTTTGTTTCAGAAAAACAAAGACCTGATGAACGAGCTGGTGGCCAACTGTAAAGTGAAAAACGGTGAGTTTTTAAACAGTTCAGTTTTACAAAAATAATAACAGTTTGTATTAATTCCTTTCTATTACAATTAAATATATATCTTAGTAAATATAATGGCGCTTGACTTATAAAATACAACACACAATTCTCACAAAAATACGTTTATTTTTCAAACGCGTTTCAAAGACAAAATCGTCATCTTCAGTGACACATGAGCTACAACTAAATTATAACTAATGAAACAAGGTCCTATTAACTCCTATAAATGGGTACGTACGTGAGTAACATATAAAGTAACAGCTAATTTCACCCATCATCTGTATTACTTAAACAAACCCAGTGTAGATTAAGGGGATTCCCTTCTGAAAAATGAGCATTTTCAAAAAAAAAATTATTTTTTTCCTGATTCTATAGTTTATAAGGTTTAAAAAAACATAACATATGCCACAAAAGTTCGTGTGAAAAATTTATTCAAAGCAATTCGCGCATTTACTTTTGATCGAGTTCTTCTTTTATGTTTGCAATTTGGACTAATAAGATTTTTCAATTTTTTTAAAGTAATTGCAAAGAAGGACAACAATGTTTATTATTAGGCTTTCAATGCCTCCAATATGTAAGTAAAACATATCTTGACTACAAATACTGGTTGCGCAAGTTATTCCCCTCTATGGCTGCTAAAATAACTAATGGAATCTTTAAACGCGATTTCCCGCAACTTTTGAATATTGATATTTTTTACACAAAAGTTCTTTTAACTTTTTAACTGCTAAAGCTACAGTGATGAAATTTTTACCACATCTTTAGTAGCTTATAGTGCAACTTTTTGGGTATTTTTATTCCTCTAGGACAAATAAACGAGTATTTAAAAAAAAATTTAAAATTACAAATTTGTTTTATATATATTTTCTTTTTTTTGGTAAGGTCATAACTACTAAACTTTTAGTGGTAAGAATATGACTATACCCAAAACGTTAGTGCTTTTTATATACTTTAAAACATGATATCAAACGGCCAAATTGGTTCAGTAGTACAAAAGTTATATGAGATTTAAAAAAAACATATTTTTTGCCTAAAACAAACTAAAAAAAACCAAAAGAATTGTAAAATGTATTTTTTTGTCAATTCCTATAAAAGTGTAAACATTTTTTTAGGTTCTAATGAATGTAAAAAAAAATGGTTCATAATTATAAAAGGCGTTATAGAAAACTCCTATTTTCAGTAAGGAATCCCCTTAAAGTTTGGGGTTATGTTTACAACTTCAATCGTTATAATTTCTTGTAAAGTTAATTTTTGTTAAATGAGTTATAGAACTAATGTATGCTATAATGTACGTTATATTATTTGCTTTGTGGTTATAAACTGTGTATAAATGCAAACTTTTGTCATCAATATATTTGTTTATACAAATTTAAAGAAGAGATAAATATTCGTTTAGTTTCGGAAACATTCGTACATCTTCGGATAACATATAAACATATTCGATTATTAATTTCTTCACTATAATATTAATAACTTCCAAATCGTTTGATCCATCAATATGAAATAAAAAACAATTAAAAGATAGTATTTTTATCTTTCTTTAAATATATAATAACACTAGCTGCCCGATCTGACTTTGCACGGATAGATAAATCAAAGTTAAACGTATATTAACAAAAACAATATATTACACTATGTATTTCTTATGGGAATTTTTAGTAACTATGACCCCCGAACCCCCTTAAAATTTTTTGAAGATATTTTCAATTTATATTGTATCCAACTTTCGCTAACAACCGTAGAAACCTGAGGGATATTTTTTAATTTTAGTTTGCTGGTCAACCTGCGTCATTTCTTCGTAATAAGACACGGCTAAAAGCGTTCTCGATTCCAGATACCAAGGAGGGTAGAAATTAGCGTCATTGACATCTGCAACACGTACACAGGTCTCATGTACAATAAATGTATCCTCTCTTTGGACGCCGTATTGAATTCATGTTCCATTCTTTACAGAAAGGTTGTGATTTATTATTCCCTGTCGTGCATATGTTCGGGACGAGTAAATATATATCAGCTGTATTAACAGAGAGCTGTTTCATTTTGACACCTACTATCTATACTACTTTATTAGTGGATTTACATAGGGAAGATGAGCTATTGCAGCGACTCGTAGGGTGAGTCCTAAGGTCGGGAGTGGACAATGAGCACCGATCGTGGTCCCCAAAACACTTTCTAGGGTGTAATTAAAAATTGTATTATGTATTTTCACTGCACATAAATCACTCTAACATCCGCTGCACAAAAATCAATAAAAAAATAAAATAAACAATAAGAAAAGTTTTATGTACCTGGTGCGCCTAAAGAAGTTTACACTTCAATAAATAAACAAGATGAAAAGATGGAACACTTTTTCGAGACTTCGGCTAGTGTTTTTAGCAAATTTCCATAGGAAAAATGAGCTATTTACAGAGGCCCTTATGGTAAGACCCAGGGTCGGGAGTAGCAAATGAGCACCGATCATGGTCCCCAGAACACGTTTTGGGGTGTCATTAGAAATCATATATATATATATGTGCATTTATGTATATATTTATGTATGTGTGCGCACTCTAGCAACCGCATTTTAGGTCCGATTTCGTTCAAATTTGGTACACATATTGGGTGTCTACATCGCTTGGACGAGTTCGTTAGCCAAAAAATCCAACAACCGAAAATACGTTTTTTGAGATTTTTCCTATAAGAATGAACTTTTTTAGTTTTTCTACAAATATAAATGTAGGATGTTATTCTGCACATTTTGTTTCTTTACGCGACCTTATAGCTCGCTTGGTTCCCCCAAAATCGATCAAAACGTAAAACACCATAGTTCAAAGCCATGTGGTGGATTCTACCGTGGGGTTGGCGTGAGAAGCACGCAATGCATTGTGTGTTGGAGATACTCCCGATGCGGGGGTTGGCGTGCGAAGCACGCAATGCTTTGTGTATTGAAGATACTCCCGATGCGGGGGTTGGCGTGCGAAGCACGCAATGCTTTGTGTATTGAAGATACTCCCAATATTATGCGGAATGGCGTGCGAACCATTTTGCAGCTATTCAGCACCTTCGTAAATAGGCCTATTTCCCAAATTGTTGGTTGAAACCCTGACACATAGGCCTATAAACTTAATTTTGGAAATTTGCTCAACTCACGTCAGCGGTTCAGCTGCGTGGTCGAATTATTGTTTTTTTTTTTTTTAATAACTGTCTAAATCGGGTTTCGCGAACGGATTGGAACGCAATTTGGTATGTAGTTTCCTCTAGGGCCCTGGATGGTCGCTAAGAAAGTTTTTCAAAAAATTCGAAATACTATGGGGGGTTTGGGGGGGTCAAAGTTACTAAAAATCCTCCATAAGAAATACATATTATAATATAATTATTGATATTTATTTTTTTTTAATTATTTTTTTTTTTTTTTTTTTAATATACATTTAACTTTTATTTGTCTACCCGTGCAAAGCCGGATCGGGCCAGCTAGTCTATAATATATATGGCTTTGTCCTGACTGAACATCTTTATTCAACGTTGAACAAAAACTACTTAACACACAAATACGAAAATTTAATGGTATATTTTTATAGGGTCACAGACGCACACTAAGAAAGGATTTTTCAAAATTTGGCAAATTTACAATCAGATAAATTCTTCACAACCAACAGATTTTCTAGGTAAGGTCAAACACAAAGAAAATGCTTACTGTATTATAATTGACCGAGCGAAGCGAGCTCTCCGTTTTAGCTCGACCGTTCGGCATTTCTTCTGTGTGTCTGTCTGTCTCACGATTACGGCCAAACGCCTTGACAGATTTTGATTATTTTTTGCATGAATATTCCTTATTCCTATTCCGAGCCGTGTATATATACGGGTTTTTCCATTTTTCATTTTTAACCCCTTAAATAAAATAAAAATGCCGGCCGGACCGTTTCTCTCAGTGTAAGCTTTTTTCCAAAGCTAGTTTGTGGCTTAACAGTAAGTCGAATTTAAAAACAAATAAAATTTGCGAGTAGCAAATTTGATTTCGAAAAAAAAATTTATCCTTGATTTTTTCCCGTATCTCTAACGGTAAGCTCACAAAATGGCCGTAAACTTCAAATTTGTTAAACATCTTCCCAGTTTTTGTATTTCAACCAGGCTTTTATACGTTTATTCTAAACCAATTCAAAAGTGTTCCATAGCTTTTTTGTATATAAAGGTTTAAGGAATTCATATATGCCAGTAAAAAAAATTATTGAAGTAAAATTAAGAAAGTTATTAGCTCAAAAAACAAGTATGTACAGTAACGAAAATGTTTAACTTTAGGAATACATAAAAAGTAGTAAACATTATTGTAATTTTTTTCATAAATGTAAAAAAGTTTTGTAATTTAGTTCTAAATAGAATTGTATAAAAATATTTATCAATTTCAAGTTTCTTATTTTGAAAACACCAGTTCCTACTACAAGACTGCTAACAAAACTAGGCCTGTTTTGAATTGTAATTTAGGAATATATCATTTGCCCAAAAATTACATATTATTATAAAAAAGTGTAGAGGATAAATCAAAGAATTAAATTGTATACTTGTAAATTATCATTGTAAATTTCATAAAAGTATTTTAATTACAAAATGAGAAGAAACAAATGAAACCTCGCGGCGATAAAGATCATACAAAAAATGAATGTAGGACACCGTGGGAAGTGTTGATACATGGGTTGAGATCATTATCACGACGTTTTAACATCGATTGTTTTCATTATTTCTAATATTGGTTTTGGGGGGGGGGGGTATCGTTTCTAATATTGGAATATGATATGGAACTGTAAATACATTGTTAAGTTTTAGTTATTTAAGTTTGGAAATATTTAATTCTATGTTTTCCCTCAATAACGCGATGTTTTTAGCTACCTTACGCATTATTAACCTAAATAAAACGCAATGCCTCCTAAAAGAAAATCTTTAGCAGTTAAAGCTCAAGAAAAGAAAAAAATGAGTACTAGAAACCCCGGAATCGCGGGAATTGCAAAATAATGTTTCACTGGCTAAACCTTCTGCTTACTTCCTTACTGGCACACTATTTTTAACCTAAGCTCAAAACCACATTTGTTATTTCAACGAGTGAGGTCTACTGTTCCCAGAACTACTAGTTTAATTCAAACATCTGCTGTTACAATTTATAAATAAAACAGATCACTTGGATTAAAAATAACACAATTTCAGGTTAGGCCTACAATGAAACAAAACACGTTTATATGCAACCAATTGGGCAAATTTAGAATCAGCTGATTATTCTTCACAACGAACAGTTCTTTTTTTATTAGGTAAAACAAAGCAGGTTGATTCGATCTATCCGTGCAATAATACTTTTTTATTACATTGTATCAGACTTGTGTTCGGATCTAAAACAGAGTAAATGGAATATTTATAAATATGTAATTTTCCCAATGTCGCGTCGTAATACGGGATAGATAGTAAAATATTTACAAGTAAAATTCTCAAAGAAACTAATCCATTTATAGATTATTATGGGCTCCGTCCCTGGTCGCTTCGCTCAACAGCTCTCGTGGCAAAGCAAATGCAAACAGATTATTGTTTACTCTGATATGTTCGCTGAAATTACGATCGATCGGTGACCTACACATAGCTAATGTAAGTCAGAGATTGAAAAAGACACAAACAATCCCGATAATTCTAATTGCGGTACACGTTGAAATTTCACCATTACTATTTCAAACCAACAATTCAAACAAATTTTGATATTACCAACTAAAGGAAACAAGTAACATCAGATTATTGAATTGAATTATAATACAGTAAGTACCTGTAAATAAAAGTGTTTCGGTTCATTGTAGGAATAACCTAAAATTACCTTAAATTGTTTATCCAAATCAGCTGTTTCATTTATAATATACTAGCTGACCCGTACGGCGTTGCCCGTGGTGGTTAGTATTTTCAGTCTTTTTAACGTAATTGTATTCTTTTTAAGTGTTCAGTCAGTGAGTGGTATTTGGCTTTTATATATTTAGATCTTAAATAATAAAAGCACTATTGTCATAATAATAAAAGATCTGAAATTATGATTTTAGTAACTTTGATCCCCCCAAACTCCTCCTAAAATTTCGAAATTTTTCACACCCTCTCTTAGTGAACACTTATGGCGCCATATGAAGCTACATACCAAATTTCATTCCAATCCGTTGGGTAGTTTTGAAGAAATCGTGATTTAATAACTTTGATGACCCCAAACCCCCCTAAAATTTTAATTTTTTTTAAACCCTTTCTAAGCGAGCGCCTATGGCCCTTGAGGAAGCTACATACCCCATTTCATTCCAATCTGTTTGGTAATTTTTGAGAAATCGTGATTTAGTCATTTTTACCCCCCAAAACCCCCCTTAAATTTCCAATTTTTTAAAACCCTTTTTTAGTGAACACTTATGGCCCTAGAGGAAGCTACTTACCAAATTTCATTCCAATCCGTTCGGTAGATTTGAAGAAATCGTGATTTAATAACTTTGATCCCCCAAACCCCCCCCCCCTAAAATGTCGAATTTTTTCAAACCCTTTCTTAGTAAGCACCTATGGCCCTAGAGAAAGCTACATACCAAATTTCATTCCAATCGTTCGGTAGTTTTGAAGAAATCGTTTTTTAATAACTATGATCCCCCCAAACTCTCCCTAAAATTTCGAATTTTTTCAAACCCTTCCTTAGTACGCACCTATGGCCTTAGAGGAAGCTACATAAAAAATTTCATTTCAATCCGTTTGGTAGTTTTTGAGAAATCGTGATAAGTGAGTCAGTGAGTGAGTGAGTGGTATTTCGCTTTTATATATTATAGACTAGCTGACCCGTACGGCGTTGCCCGTGGTGGTTGGTATTTTCAGTTTTTTTAACGTAATTTTATTCTTTATAAGTGTTTCAGTCAGTAAGTGGTATTGGGCTTTTATATATATATATAGATCTCAAATAATAAAAGCACTATTTTCATAATAATAAAAGATCTGAAATTATGATTTTAGTAAATTTGATCCCCCAAACCCCTAAAATTTAGAATTTTTGCATACCCTTTCTTAGTGAGCACCTATGGCCCTAGAGGAAGCTACATACCAAATTTCATTCCAATCCATTCGGTAGTTTTGAAGAAGTCGTTTTTTAATAACTTTGATCCCCCCAAACCCCCCTAAAATTTGAAATTTTTTCAAACCCTTTCTTAGTGAGCACCTGTGGCCCAAGAGGAAGCTACATACCAAATTTCATTCCAATCCGTTCGGTAGTTTTGAAGAAATCGT
>JAGFPH010000485.1:158541-169619 GCA_018207615.1 Philaenus spumarius
GCACCTATGGCCCTATAGGAAGCTACATACCAAATTTCATTCCAATCCGTTCGGTAGTTTTTGAGAAATCGTGATGAGTGAGTCAGTTTGAATAACAACAGTCAGTGATAACAACAGATGTTTGAATTAAATTATAATACAGTAAGAATGTTTCGTTGATTTCTTTTTGTTGTTACTTTTAGTTTGTTAATCTAACCTAAAAAGCTGTCGGTTCTGAAGAAGAATATTTAAATTGATTATAAATTTGCTAAGTCGGTTGATGTGGTAATGATTGTAAACAAACGTGCTAAGCTTTTGAACCGAACAGCTGTTTTATACGAATTTTCGCTACGTTTACACTTTAAAATAAAAATGTTGGAAAATCTTTTCTTATAGTGCGTCAAAATTAGATTTTCGTATTTGTATCAAGTAGTTTTTCGCTCCACGTTGGTTCCATGTCAGTCGGTAATTCAGTCGGGACAAAGGATCTTATTTATATAGATTTAAGTTCCAATGAATAAGGGAACTGTAGGCAAACAATAAAAACAGAAAGCTACTAAACTCACAATACCTCACTGGTTGGAGTGTTAAATCACGTCATTGGCCATTGCTCGACTCCCCCTCTGTCAGTTGAAACTCCCTCTTCAATGAATACAAGTGGCCTATTCCCTTAATACCCTTCCCAGTTGGAGTTTATAATTTTAGAAACATTATTTCTATTCATACACTATCGGGTGTTTGAGGCAAGGGTTTATGCACAATTTTAATTTTATGTTTTTTCTGTACATTTCGACAAAGTACGTGTTATAGACATTACCATGGTAACTTCCAGAAAAAAAACATACACGTATATTTTATTTTCATTGTTCCTAGGCTGGGTTTTGTTAAGTTTTACAGATGATGGGTGAAATCAGCTGTCATATTATATGTTACTCACGTAAGTACGTATGTATGTATGAATGTACGGACGTAGACTCGTTTTTGTAGGAGTTGATTACCTTATTACTCCGTCCAAACAATCCTTTTTATTAACACACTAACTGGTTTCGGTGGAACTAAGTTAGTGTGTTAATCAGATCTTCACAAAAATGCGTTAAATTTCTGTTCACACATTCCTAGCATAAAAGTTATTTACCTGGCAAAACATAAAAACAACAAACTGTACACTAGATTTAAAACTTTACATGGGCACATACCAGGTGTCTTAAAAGTCCTACCTCCCCCCCCCCCCCCCCTTACCTTTTTTTTTTGTTAAAAAAAAAAAATATCCTTTGAGGAACGATACAAACTTAATCCAAAGTATCTTTTGAAGCAATCGGAAATTTTGAGTGTCCCCTAAAAATGGATGATTTTGGGGGCAACTCAAAATTTTAAAAGGGAATTATGGTCATGTGATACCTCATTTTAAAGGTATATTTAATACTAGGAAAATTACATAAAGAAAATAAAAATCGGACCATCCAAAACCAAATGGCTGCCCTAATCGTGTTGAAATAAACCGACAAAATTTTCTAAGATTTAGGAGTCGACCTAAAATTTACGAAATCGATTTTTAAGAAATAGTTTAGGTCAATCACTTTGAAATAAACATTTTTTGTCTCTTGAAATTTTTTCTAAAAACTCTTCCTTTTCGAGATATTAGCAACTTTATGTCGATTTATTTCAACACGTTTAGGGCCACCATTTTGTTTTGGGTGGTCCGATTATTATTTTTTTTATGTCATTTTCCTAGTCTTAAATAGACCTTTAAAATGAGGTATCACATGACCATACTTCCCATTTAAAAATTTTGAGTTGCCCCCAAATCCCCCATTTCTAGGGGACACTCAAAATTTCCGATTCCTTCAAAAGATACTTTGGGCTAAGTTAGTATCGTTCCCCAAAGGATATTTGTTTGTTTTAACAAACACAAAAGTTAAAGAGGGGGGGTGGGACTTTTAAGACACCTGGTATTAAAAATGTTACTACACACAAAACAAAAGTATCAAAATTAACCAGCTACAATTAATTGTAGGTCTCTCATCTGTATAATAGAAACCACACCTTTGAAGCGGAGTTATAGATATCTATTAACTTAACCGTTAAAACACGATACCTCAGCTGATGAAATACGTTCAGTGTTGGTCAAACAATCAGCTGTTGATTTTTTCGATGGCATCTCCATGAACAGCTGATTTACAGTGTTGAACCAATTCGTTCGGTTCTGGATTTTTGTAACCTTTATTAGCGAATTTCCATAGGAAAGCTAAACTATTGCCGTGACTCTTATGCAAGACCTAAAGTCGGTACCGGTCAATGAGCACCGATCATGGTCCCCGGAACACCTGTGTTTGCACTCCAACGGTCGCATTTCACGTTCTAGTTGGTCCAAATGTGGTGCACACACGGTTATCCAAGTACCTCGGACGAGTTCGTCAGTCAAAAACATCCAACAACCGGTAACAAATTCTGAGATTTTACGTACTAGAATGAATTTGTCTGGTGTTTGGGCGATTATTCTGTACATTTTGTTTCTTTATCCGAATTTTAACACGTTCACTGCTACGCAATTTCGTATTTCCTACGCTAGGAGCTGACCTTTTTTTATATGTATAGCCTAAATGAGTAGAAATTACGTTATTTTTGTTTTTAAACCTTTCTACGTAATAATCGTTAGTATTTTAAAGCGGACGCACATGTGCGTCCATAACACATAGGCTTAAAATTGGCGAAGCACGCAATGCACTGTGTATTGCAAATACACCCAATACGGGGGTTGGCGTGCGAAGCACGCAATGCACTGTGT
This sequence comes from Philaenus spumarius, assembly GCA_018207615.1. Taxonomy (NCBI): domain Eukaryota; kingdom Metazoa; phylum Arthropoda; class Insecta; order Hemiptera; family Aphrophoridae; genus Philaenus; species Philaenus spumarius. Next base: position 161,306 of record JAGFPH010000485.1, read on the forward strand.
GTTGAAAACAGCCCACTATGGGAGTTGGCGTGCGAATCACGCAATGCGTTTTGTATTGAAAGTACTCCCAATACGGGGGTTGGAGTGCAATGCACTGTGCATCGGCCGCTTCTCATAGTGTTCAGTGTCAAGCTCACATGTGCGTCCTTAGCGGTGAACGTGTGAGTTATAAGTTTTTAGTTGTAGCTCATGTATCACTGAAGATGACGACTTTGTCATTGAAACGCGTTAGATTATTAAACGTCCACGTGTGGAAATTGGTGAATTGTTATTATTTTTAAACAATTCATTCTCGCTCGTCAAATTTATTAATAATGAAAAGAAGAAAAATAAACCATCTAAAAATTTTAAAGTTATGTTATTTTGGGGGAGGAAGGTAAAATAGTGAAGGTACGGCAAAGCCTCGGGGTAGATGAACTCTCATGGAATTGGAATATATTGTGCATTGGAATAGAAGTGGACTCAATACGGATACTTGCTGCACTCCAAATAAAGCGCTTAAACCTTTCTACAATGTGACACTTGTAGGCCTATGTTTGCAAACAACGGTTGACTTATTTGTTCTTGTGGAGATAACACTTATCACTTTGTCAACAAGAAGATGGCATTGAAGAGGCGTTGGTTTACCTTCCCGCAGTGCGCAGAGTAAGAAGTTTTTATTCGCTCAAACATCTATTTTAATATTGTTGTTTGCGGGGTTTCACGCAGTAATAATTACGAAGTATCTGTATGACGATGGTTCAAAATGCTTCCTTATCTTATTAGCGAATTTCCATAGGAAAAATGAGCTATTGCAGTGGCCCTTATGGTATGACCCAAGGTCGGGAGTAGCAAATGAGCACCGATCATGGTCCCCAGAACACGTTTTGGAGTGTCATTAAAAATCATATATATATATATATGTATTTACGTGTTCGCACTCTAGCGGCCGCATTTTAAGTCCGATCTGGTTCAAATTTGGTACACGTGTTGGTTGTCTACGTCGCTCGGACGAGTTCGTTAGCCAGAAAGATCCAACAATCGGAAGCACGTTTTTTGAACAGAAGTAACGATTTTTTGAGTTTTTTCCTACGAGAATGAATTTGTTTTTGAGTTTTTTCTACAAATATAAATATGTAGGATGTTATTCTGCACATTATATTTTTTTTTGCGATCTTATAGCTCGCTTGGTTCCCCCAAAATCGATCAAAACGTAAAATACCATCGAAGTATCCGGTTCAAAGCCATGTGGCGGATTCCGCCGTGGGGTTGGCGTGTAAAGCACGCAATGCATTGTGTATTGAAGATACTCCCAATACGGGGGTTGGCGTGCGAAGCACGCAATGCTTTGTGTACTGAAGATACTCCCAATATGCGGAATGGCGTGCGTACCGTTTTGCAGCTATTCAGCACCGTCGTGAATAGATCAATATCGCAAATTGTTGCTTGAAACTCTAAAACATAGGCCTATAAACTTAATTTTGGAAATTTGCTCAACTCACGTCAGTGGTTCAGCTGCGTGGTCGAATACGTATACGATACTAGAGGGCCCCGCCCCCTTTGCTCGCTTCGCTCACCAACCCCCACGGTGAAGCAAATGTAAACAGATTATTGTATACTATGATTTTTTCACGGGAATGACGTTTGACTAGGACCGAGATTCTTTATTTTTGAGAAGGTTAAGGAGTATTTAAAGTGTTCAAATAGCCCTAGTAAAAACTAAAGTGGGCACAATTTTAATAATGATAGGTGTTTGAACTATGATATATACAGCAATAAGCCTTTTTCGTTGTTTGTGTTTGCTATTACCTAACCTAAAAAGTGTTGTTTGCAGAAGAAAAATTACCCGATTCTAAATTTGCCAGTTTGTTTGCTATGGTAATAAATCTAAATGCTTTCGTGTGTCGGTTCAGTATAGGCCTAACCTAAATTTTGTGTTAAGAAGTCAGCTGTTTTACAACAGAAATTTGAATTATAATACAGTAAACCTGTTTCGTTATTTTTTCATTATTTGTGTTTGTTTTTATTTTTTTGTTTGTTTACATAACCTAAACAAACTGTTGGTTGTGAAGAATGTGAACCGATTCTAAATGTTCCAAGTTGGTTGCTACGGTAATTAATGTAAATGCATTCAACAATCGTATGTTAGTTCAGAAAAGACCACAACTATAAAATGTGTTGCTAAGCTTTAGATTCAAATCAGCTGTTTTATCTGTTATAGACATTTGAGTGAACCTATAAGGTTGCAAATAAACGTTTTTGATTAATTATAGGCCTAACCTAAAATTACGTAACAGCAGACGTTTGAATTGAATTGTAACACAGTAGGCCTAAGCGTTTTTCGTTGGTTCTTGTTTGCGTTTTCTTTTAGTTCGTTAATGTAACATAAAAAAGCTGTTGGTTGTAAATAATGATAAACTGATTCTAAATTTGCTAAGTTGGTTGATATGGTAACGAATTTAAACAAACACGTTTTGCTAAGCTTTGTTCCGAACAGCTGTTTATTCAGAATGTTCACTATGTTTACGCTTTAAAAAATTTCCTTTTGTCAAATCCTTTCTTATAGTGTGCGTTTATGGCCCCGTAAGAAAATACCTTACAATTTTCGAATGTGTATGTATCTTAAGTACTTTTTGCTCCACTTTAATTCTATGTTCGGTCAGGACAAAGCCTCTTACAATAATTATCTATACTAATATTATAAAGAGGTAAAATTTGTTTGTTTGTTTGTATGTAGGGGGTAATCTCTGGCGCTACTGAACCGATTGAAAAAATAGTATTACTAATAAAAAGCTACACTATCCCTGAGTAACATAGGCTATAATTCATTTCGGTAAAAACCTTTTTTTATTTTAATATTTGTAAATTTAGTCGGAAAAAATCTTAGGTTAGGCCTGGAATGATAAACCAACACATGTATTTACATTTATTACCATAGCAACCAATTGAACAAAATAACAGATAATATAGATGTTTTCTTCAATATTTCCATTAACAGCTGATTTCAAAATTTGAAGCTATTATTTTTGTATTTCTAGCTTTTAGGTTAGGGTTTTAAAGTGTAGACCTGAGCTTTGCTGGTTCTTTTAACTATTATTAACTGCTGTTATAAAATATAAGAAATAATTTGGTTAGAACATTTGACATTATTTACCATCTTAGTTTTGAGTATATTATTAATACTACAACTTTATTATAAATAAAACATAACGTATGTTTTTATAAGATTCCATTGGGGGTTGGCGTGCGAAGCACGCAGGGGTCTCCCCTAGTATAGATATAAAGTTATATTACCGAATATAGTTTCAAAAAATTTCAGAAAATTAAACATTACTACAACTTTTCGAACCAACAACAACATCCAAAAACTTCTCAGTCAAAACCAAAAAAAAAAAAAGATTTAAAATATAAAACTGGGATTTACAAACTAGTTTGCGATGAATGTGATTCGTTCTATATAGGGCAAACAGGAAGAGCGTTCCATCAGAGGTTCAAAGAACATCTGCCCAAAAAGAACATATATGGCAATAAATCAAATTATGCACGCCACCTGATAGGCAGAAACCATGGCAATACAGATTTTGAAACCAATTTGATACCATTGAATACATGCAAAAAAGGCAAAATTATGGATGCTTTCGAGGGGTATGAAATGCACAAAGCCTTTAAAAACAATGAAAACCAACTCATGAACGACCATCTGCAATTCTCCTCGAACACTTTGTACGACACGGCTATACAAGTTAATGGGCTTACTAACAAACGTCACCGCATGGTTACTTAACCTTGTAACGACAGTTGTCCTTGGACCACCATACGGGATGCACCCCACGCGTAGAAAGTGTTTTTAATATATACTCAATGTTTGTGTGTTTTTTGTGTAATGATTGACGACCTCGCAAGAGTGACAAGTATCTGATGATGGAGTAAATCTCTGAAACGCGTCATATAAAAGAGATAAGAAAGTCACGTAACGGAAATAAAGTAAGTAATTAAGCTTAAAAAGATATAAACTTGTAAGTTGAATATGGTTTTGGTGACTAGGGACCTTGAAACAAAAAACTAGGTAGACATTTCCGGAAACATCACCACGGTAACCATGGCAACAGGTACTTTCTCCTAAATCTAATGTAAAATTAACTGAAACTGTTAGCTGTAGTTACTCGAGTACACGCTTGTCGCGCCTTTGTGCAACGATAACGATAACACAACCAACGTTATGGTAGTAGGCCTACAACATGCCCTCGATACAGCTGATAGTCAGCATCGGTTACGATGTCAGGAAAGCGTCGCCCAGAAACAGTCTCACTTGGCCGGATGCATTAACAATAAGAGGTAAGAATGTTTACTGCAAAATGGCAACATAACCTAAAAACTGTATTAAATTACATCTGTAAGTTAACTGACTATGGCTTTGTTTATTTTTGGTTTAGAGTTTTTTGTGGAAATTATGAATGGTTTTTTTGTCAGGTAAATCGAATGTAAAATCGTCGTCTATTATTTGCGGGATAACAACCAATACTCGTGCTCCGCACGCCAACCCCTTTGGAACCTTCTATACACTTATCATGTTATGTTTTCCTTATAATAAATGTGTAGGATTAATAATAACCCCAAAGCTAAGATGATAAATAATGTTAAATGTTCAAATCAAATTATTTCCCATATTTTACAACAGCAGTTATAATAAAGGTTAAAAGAACTAGCAAGGCTCAGGTTACCTAAAAGTTAGAAATACAAAATAAATAATTGCTTCAAAGTTTGAAATCAGCTGTCAATGGAAATATTGTAGCAAACAGCTGTTTTATCTATTATTTTATTAAATTGGTTGCTATGGTAATGAATAATAACACTATGGTAAATACATGTGTTGGTTCATCAGTCTAGGCTTAACCTAAGATTTCTCCGACTAAATTTACTAAGTATTGAAATAAAAAATATTTTCATAAAAATGAATTATAGGCTATGCTACTCACGGATAGTGTAGCTTTTTATTAGTAAAACTATTTTTTCAATCGGTTCTGTAAAAAAGAACGTTATTAAAGTTTGTATCGGTTCACTTTCATAAAAACCTAACCTAAAAGTTAGAAATACAAATTATTGCTTCAAAGTTTGAAATCAGCTGTTGATGGAAATATTGTAGCAAACAGCTGTTTTATCATCGGTTGCTATGGTAATACATGTGTTGGTCCATCAGTCTAGGCCTAACCTAAGAATTTTGTCCTACTAAATTTACAAATATTGAAATAAAAATATATTTTTATCAAAATGAATTATAGCCTATGTTGCTCAGTGATAGTGCAGCTTTTTATTTGTAAAACTATTTTTCAATCGGTTCAGTAGTTCCAGAGATTACCCCCTGCATACAAACAAACGAATTTTAACTCTTTATAATATTAGTATAGACTAGGGAAGCCAGTGATGAAAAATCACTGGCGGATTAATTAATTAGATTCACGTCAGAAATACATCATTTACACCGACAGGTAGCACCAGTAGCAATAGAACATCCAACATTGATGTCTGCAGTCGGGTTTATTGAATTAAAACAAACCTAGTTTATTAAACCAACAACAGACCGTTTCATTGTTAGCTTTAATTTAAGAGACAATGAATTAATTTGGCAGAGTTTTGTGTCGCTCGCTTCTCTAATAAAGTAAGGTCTTCAAGTGTAGAGGAAGTTGCTTCAGGAAGTCGGCTGCCAACTGAAGCTTGTAGGAAGACTAATTATTTCATGTTAGTTTAGAGACAATGTACACGGAATCGGGGTAGTACAATAGCTTTAAACAATGCTGTCTACAGTCTGTCCTATACATAACTATATACAACGCTGTACATTTCAAATGACTGAAATGAACTTATACCAAGCTCCCAGTTTAACATTCACAGTTTTAGTATGTATACAAAGTCCTAAAGATTTATACAGGGTGTAAAAAAAACCTTTTAGGACTTTGGAAAATGATTCCTCATACAATAAACGCTACCAGAAACTGACACATACTTTCTCACAAACATATTTAAATTATTAAACAGATTCACAGTGACGTCATAATTGTAGGGTGGGAGGGGTAGGAGAGGTGATTTATTAAAGCAGGAGATTAACTAATAAATATTATTATTATTATCTAAAGAGAAAACTATTCGCTCGATTTCAAACAAATTTGCACCAAACACGTCAATTAGGCCTGTATAGATGCACGAAAAAAGGTTTTGAATTTTTTTTAAACCAACCCCCTTTATGACCAAAAAACCCCCAAAAATCAGTTATTATTATTATTATTATTATTAGCTAAACGATAATTTTTAGAAAGATGCGGTTTTTTGCATATAATAGGGTACATTAAAGGCTACAAATAAGCCAATTTTTTTCAAAATCTTTTGTATAAAAAAATAATGACAGATTTTTTTCCAAAAAGGGGGTTGTTTTTCAAAAATTTTCAAAACCATTTTTCGTGCATCTATATACTCCTACTTGAGATGTCTGGTGCAAATTTGTTTGAAATCGATCGAATAGTTTTCGCTCTAGCTTTGTATACATACAGACAAACATTTTGTAAAAACCACTCTTATGGACTCAGGGGGTCCCAAAAACGGATATTTCCACAACAATCTCAACATCGAGTTTTTTTGTGATCACTATACTTTCTCTATACTATAGTATAGTGAGAAAGTAAAAGGAAGAAAAAAGTTCATATAAACATAGGCCCGAAAACGCTTCGTTTTCCAGATATCTGCCATTTTGTTTTTTGTACAAAATAATTCGTATCTAGAGAACGGTTCGACTGTTTGAACTGAAACTGGCATGAAGTTTAACCTAAAAATTTTATATCTCAAGAAAAATAAGTGATTAAATACGAACATGCGTTTCAAAATGGCGGCTGTTTGAAAATTTCAAACCTAAATTACTCAAAAGCCGTACATTTTAACAAAAAATGTAAAAAAAACTCTTTTTTTTTAAATGTAGCCCTTTTGATTCGCTAACGGATGATTTAACTGTCAAAACAATCGCATGAAGGATAATAGTTATTATTAGTTAGGATATTATATTAAATTGGTAAAGCGCTCTGGCGTGTCTAGAATATCCCTTGTATACACTTTCGATTTTACTAATACCGGTCTTATTTTTAGTTTCTCGCACGTGCCTAAGTACATTTAAATTTGAAGAAAGCTCCAATGTACAGTTAGTAGGTAACAAAATTCGCCCCGATGTTTTACCGCTATCAAGTAATTCGACTGAAAATCATTATTTTCGTCTTGTTTGTAAGCAAATATCTTTACATACATACAAATAAAATAAAAGTGTCTGTCTGTGATTTCAAAACACAAGCTTTTTTCTAAGATCATATGGTTATTCATACATGACAAATACCTAAACACCATTTATATATTGTATGTCTGTCTGTCTATTTGTTTGGCCGGGCTAATCTCTGGAATGGCTGAACCGATTTTGACGTCACTTTAATTAACATATAGAGGACTTTAAAGAATATTTTAGGCTACTTTTTATTCCGAAAATATTTAAAAATTTCAGTTAAAAAATTTAAAAAAATATAAACATTATAGACAAAATGAGGGATTTTGTGAACAAATGTTGCATATATTGCGTGTCTATTTCAATCTATGTCTTGCAATATGTACGGGTCACAGGCCCCCCCCCCCCCCCACCCAACTTAGATCCAACTGCCTCTTTCCTAATCATAATTTCCATAAAAATTCCTACAACAAATTAAAAAAATATAAAAATTACGAAAAAATAGGCATTTTGTAGTTTGCGTTGGCAACCCCTTGCTTGTTGAAGGGGTTGGCGAGCGAAGCGAGCCCCTAGTCTTTAATTAAAATGTGTAATGAACAATTTTTGTCCCCTACGAATTATAATTTAGATTTTCATTAACGACTTCCTACAAATTACAAAAGATTATCTTCAAAATTCGATGAAAGATAAGTTAAATTAAAAACTGAATGGGTCTGCTTCGTCCAGGTATTGCACACCCTCAATTCCAGAAAACATTAATCAAAGTGCAACGCTTAATTTATTCTAAAATACGATGAAAGCGTGGTTGTTTGGCTTGAATGGTGTAAAGCATTTAATGAGTATTTTAAAGTAATATTTCTATTCATTTTTATGTCTCCAGTTGCAATAGTTTAACAACTAAGTAATGTATATGTATAATATTAATATATATATATACCTTTTTTCCGTCTTGCAACTTATTTTCTGTAGTGTAAAACTACGCGCGTTTCAGGAACACGTTCCCATCTTCAGGTTTATACAATTTAAATAAAATTTTTACTCACATGTGAGCACGTCATAATTTAGCAAACACACACATACACA
>JAGFPH010000485.1:169719-181477 GCA_018207615.1 Philaenus spumarius
GTTTTTATTTTTATATGTGCAATAATTCGTGTTTGATATGTGTGTATGTGTGTGTTTGCTAAATTATGACGTAACAAATATTATTTTTTTTTTTATTGATTACACAAATTTGTTTCAAATGAAGAGAATTTATTTTCTTTGTAAGTTAGATTGCGCGAGTGTGTGTATAGAAATGCAAATGCTAAAAGACAGTTACACTCTTTCTATCTAATAAGTAAATGCTAATTATGTGAAGTTTTTACAAAAATTTACGACAATTTCCCAACACTTTCCACGATTTCTATTCTTTTCTATTGTTTTAGAAGAGTTGTAGCCTCATGACATGCATAGTACTTGAGGTTTTCGATTGGTAGTTTTAGGGTTAGGAGTTGTTTTCCATATAATTTGTAAAGGATAGAGGGTGTCCAGCTTCTACTCTCCGAAGCTTTACGGGGTTATTAATTTGTCAGCTAAAAACACACAAATAACACAATATAACATGTGTCGATCTGTTTTCTGTCCGTCCGTCTGTATGTGATTTTTACAAACACCTTAATGTCTCAGAAGCAGTTTATGATATAATCCTGAAACTTGGTATAAATATTCATCTAATTAGGATATATGTATAACTTCAAAATGTTGTTTTCCTACAATAATCCGTTTCAAAATGGCGGCAGTTGAAAATGTTCATTGTAAAATATCAAGAAAACTATACATTTTACACACAAAAAAATAACATTTTTAGACTATTTTAAGACCAATCCAATGACGTATCGTTAATAATTGAGTTATACATAACAGAGATAACTCAAATTTAGTGGTCGAATGTAGTCGGCTATCGGGGTGTTGAAGGTGGTCGTATTAATGAAATAGTAACTACATTCGACCACTAAATTTGAGTTTTCAATATATTTTTATAGTTTACCTTATACAGTAGTCGCAGCAATTCTTAATATTTTTGTAGTTACACTACAACGCTGTTTCGCTGTTCACAGCCGGCTTCGTCAGGTGTAGGCCTCAACACTTAAATAAAACAATACACAATAACACTGAACACACACAATAACACGACACAAAAACATAAAGTTTTATCGGATAACTCCTCGTCAAATGTTTCATTAAATAAATATTTGCGTGGCCACGGCATAGTTACTGTGCTTCCGAACGAGAACTGAAGAAAAAGTTGCTTGTGAATTAGTAATAGGTCAGCTGTATTTGTTTGTTTAGAGATTAGAGATTACGTCATAGATGGGGTTACTGCAAAGCTCAATTTGTCATTCCTTCTGGGAAGTGTAAATGCTATATTCCTCCAATACGTTAAGACGACGGCCTTTCCTTTCTTTATGGATATTGGTCATGTTAGTGTTTATATCAGTGTAGGTGTGGTTAGTGTCAATCAAATGTTCGGCATAACTAGATCTTATTCTGGAGAGGGGATTTTTATGAGTAGGCAAATGTTCTTTAAATCTTTTCGCAAAAGATCTGCCGGTTTGGCCTATGTAAATTTTATCCCAGCCGTTACATTCAAGCCTGTAAACACCACTATTGTCATATTTGTTTACGTTTTTTATTTTTGAATTGGTGTTAAGGAAGTTACCCAGATTGTTGGAGGTGCGGTATTCGATATTATAGCCATGTTTCCTGAATATGTTGTTGGTGGGACGGTCTAGAATGCGATTGAATCTCATAGGTATAAACTTTTTATTGTTTTCATTAATTGTCTGTTGGAATCTGTTGTTGCGATTGTTGATCTTCTTTCTGTGCTTAAATATCAGTTTATCTACTATTTCAGAGTCGAATATATTGTCGAATATTGTATATATATCAGCAATTCGTAAAAGGGATTAACTTTATAAACCTTCACGGTATTATAAAGAACATAATTTCAGTTTTCACCGTTATTTATGACTTACTTACGAAAAACTATATATCGTTGGATTGGTCTTAAAATAGTCTACAAATTTTGTTGGTTAAAAATTTTTTTATAAAATGTATAGTTTTCTAGCTATTTAACGTTACACATTTTCAACCACCACCATTTTGGAATGGATTGTTACAGGAAAATAAATGTTTAAAACCCTAGAACAGGCATGGTTAAAGCTAAAATTGGCCAGCCCGTTTTTAGCGTTTTTCAAGCATATTTTTAAAAATTCGCCAAAAATAGTAAATGAACCCAAATCCAAATGTGTTCAGTAGCTTTTTTGTAGAAGAAACTTCAAAGAATTCAAATATGCCACTAAAAATTAGTTTATTTTGAAATTGTAAAAGTTATTAGCTCAAGAAACAAAAAATGTTCAGTAACGAAAGGAAAAAGTTCAACTTTAGACCTAAATAAAAAGTAGTAAAGATTTTTTGTAATTTTTTTAATAAACGTAAAAAAGTTTCGTAATTTAGTTCTAAATAGAACTGTATAAACACATTTATCAATTTCAAATTTTTTATTTTGAAAAAAAAAGTTTTTATGTTTCAAGTACACGACTGGTAACAAACCTAGGCCTAGATTGTAACGTCATTTACTAATATATGCTTTGCCCAAAAATGAAATATTATTATAACAAAGTGTAGAGGATAAATCAAAGAAAAGAACGGTATACTTGTCTTTCCTTAGTTCACAAAAGTGTTTGAGTTATATTTATTTGAATAACAAAATGACATCAATCTAATGAAGAGTCGACATGCGGGAAGCATGCGTCATATAAACACCGTGAGAACCCACGCGCTAGAGTTTCTCACCAGAACGTACATTTCAACTGTCGTCTGGACGAACTAAAAACCGGTTATTTCTGGATTACTTTCCACTGTTCGAAACTTCAGACTTTGCTCTACAAAATGGTATAAAGAAATCTGTCAAAACATAAGGTGGTGCATTCACAATATCCGTTGACAAATGGGCTGTTTCATTGGTTGAGAGACTGTCCAATCGCAAGGGTTTACAGTACCTCTTGAATAAAATAGTAATTTTACAGTGACATCTGATTGGAAGACACCAACAGAAAGATAAAATCATGACGAATCCAATGGTATCGTTATAATTGTCAAATAAATATTAGTGTAGGCGGTCTTAAACGTCTAAGAAGTGGGAAATAACAGTACAATTGTATGGAGATTCGCGCACCGAAAGAGCTGTAGGCCGATGTGCATATTTTAAAACGATGATTACGTATGTAAATATACGTTTTACGAAAAAGTTGTAAATACAAAAATTATTAAAGTTTAATTCATTTCCTTTCCAATGGTGCCAGTTTTATTACGATTGGATAATTTTAAGTGGGTTAAATTAGCGATTATGCAAATATATGCAAATTTTTGCAAATGTGTGAAATTGTTGCGTTCTGCGCCTGAGAGAAGGCCATGCATGGCCTTCTGCCAGTTCCAGGGAAGCAACATGTACCCCATGTAGATGAATATTCTTGCCCAGTTTCAAGAATATATCTTAAATAATTTCTGAGATATTTGCAAAAATCACATACAGACGGACAGACAAAAAACATACCGAGATAGGACACATGTTGTATTGTATTATTTGCTTGTTTTTAGCTGTCAAATAACCCCGCAAATTTTCGGACAGTTTGGACATCGTGTATAAAGGACAATGTATTTAACATAATTGTCATATTACTTTTAATTTAATTTACTATTGCTTAGAGATACTTATGGTTTTTTAGAAATCTATATAATAAAAATGAATTGCTGTTTCTTTGAAATCGCATCAATTGAGAACTGCTGGACCAATTTGGCAATTTTTTGTTTTAAAATGTTCGTAATAGTCCGAACTAGGTTTTTATATAAAGCAAAATTTGAAAAGTTTCCCGAAAAAGTTTCAAATTTGGAAAAAACTAAACAGCCTCTTTTGTATGGACTCAAGACCATAGCGCTCAAAAACAGCTGTTCGTATAAAATGCTTAGTAACACATGTTTGTTTACATTAATTACCATAGCAACTTTAGCAAATTTATAATCAGTTTATTATTCTTCAAAACCAATAGCTTTTTAGATTAGATTGACAAATTAAAAGCAAACACAAACAAAAATCAATAAAACATGCTTAGGCCTACTATATTATAATTCAATTTAAACATCGGTTGTTACATATTATTATAAATAAAACAACAGTTATGGATCAAAAACTGAACATAATTTTAGGTTAGGCCTACAATGAACCAAAACACTTTTATTTGCAACCAATTTCTCTAATTTATAATCGGGTTATTATTCTTCAAAAACCAAAACAGCTTTTTTAGGTTAGATTGCCAAACAACACAAACAAAAATCAACGAAAAATGCTTACTGTATTATAATTCAATTCAAACATCGGATGTTACATATCTATTTACTTACATATATGCTGTTTAAAATATTGTTTATATAAATTGTTGACATAAACACCATTTGCAATTCAATAACTTAAGTCAAAAGAATGAAATTTGATAACTACCCTTAAAATTAAATAAAGCAATAGCGAAGCATTGCCGGGTCCACTAGTAACCTATAAAATATGAAATAATACGATCTTTTTCCCTGTAAACTACCTCCACTATGAGAAGCGGCCGACGAACAGTGCATTGCAAGCCAACCCCCGGATTGGGTGTATTTTCAATATACAATGCATTGCTAACAAGTGATTGTTACGTAGAATGGTACAAAAATAAAAAATAAAGTAATTTTTACTCATTTAGGCTATAAATATAAAAAAAAATAACTGGGTGTGCTTAAGACCACACGTTGGAAGTGATAACTTCTATGACTACGGGGATTTTTAACTCGGTAAATGTGTACAATTATAAGGATTATAAAACTGTAGGCCTATTTGTTCAAATTGTTTATTTATATCCGTTATTATATATTTAAAGAAAGGTAAAAATATTATCTTTTAGTTACCTTTTATTTCATATTGATGGATCAAATGATTTAGAAGTTGTTAATATTACAGTAAAGAAATTAATAATCAAATATGTTATACAAAGATGTACGAATGTTTGCGAAGTTAAACAGTAGGTATCCTTCTTTAAATTTGTATAAACGAATATATTGATGATCAAAGGTTAGTTTTATATACAGTTTATAACCCCAAAGCAAATCTTATAACGTGTAGAAGCCCATATAACTTATAGTTATAGAAGCCTACATTAGTTGTATAACTAATATATAAGAAAATTAACATCACAAGAAATTTTAATGGTTGAAGTTGTAAACATAACCCCAAAATATAATCTACGCTGGGTTTTGTTTAAGAATTACAGATGATGGGCGAAATCAGCTGTTATATTATATTAACTAATTATTATGTGTTAATTTGATTGCTATGCTAATAAATGTAAATAATGTATTAATAATATTCCCTCTCCACGATCTGACTTGTGTCTAAACAAAAGCGTGACGCGAGATCTCGCGGGAAATCTGGCGTGATGCAAGATCTCGCGAGAAATCTGGCGTGACGCGAGATCTCGCGGGAAATCTGGCGTGATGCAAGATCTCGCGAGAAATCTGGCGTGACGCGAGATTTCGAAAACATAGCCAAGTTGAAAGTGCAAAACGGGCCAATAGAAGTTATCACTTCAAAAATAAAAGGTCAGCTCCTAGCACTTGCGTAGCAGTAAACGAGTTAAGTAACATATAAAGTTGATAGACTTGTAATTGCAGCCGGATAAAGTCACAACAAATAGATAAAGACAGTGCCATTAAGTGAAATGCTAACACCAGAGGCTGAGGTTTGCCTATCTAAATGCAAATGTCTAGACTCGTGGGAGCTTTACGCAGAGAGCTACTCAACCGTCTTAAAACAAATCAATTATACTTTTACTCGAACGCTTTTGTAAATAAAGCCATTGTGGCAGCGTGGGAGAATGAAATGAGCACCGATCATACTCCGCAAGCCCTTTACTGTCATGATTGTTGTGTAAACTAGAACATTGTTCTTTATCATCGAAGTTTTATTAACCGAAAACATGTTTTTCTTTTCACTCGTCAATTCAAATTTGCATGCTTACATAATGCGCACATGGGAGCTTGACACTAATTGAGAAGCGGCCGACGCACAGTGCAATGCGTGCTTCGCACGCCAACCCCCGTATTGAGAGTATTTTCAATACACAGTGCATTGGGTGTTTCGCAGGCCAACCCACCGTTTCCCCCAAAATCGACCAAACGTAAACAACTCCTATAAAAGCGGGTGTACGTCCGTACGTACGTGAGTGACATATACTATAACACCTGATTCCACCCATCTGTAATGTTTAAACAAATCCAGTGTTGATTATACTTTGGGTTTATGTTTATAACTTCAAACATTATAACACCTTGTGAAGATGATTTTTTTAAACATGAGTTATATAACTAATGTATGCTGTAGTACGATATAATATTTGCTTCGAGGTTATAAACTGTATATATAAATACAACCTTTTATCATCAAAACATTCGTTTATACAAATTTTAAAAATAAGTACTCCTTCGTTTAACTTCGGCAACATTCGTACATCTTCGTATAACATATAAACATGACATTATTAATTTCTTCATTATAATACTGTATTAGTACTTCTAATCATTTGATCTACCATTATGTAACAAAAAGCCATTAAAAGATAATATTTTTATCTTAATTTAGATGTATAATAATATATAATAAATACAAAATTTTAACAAATAGGCCTACAGTTTTATAATCATTATAATTGTACACATTTACCGAGTTAAAAATCCCCTTCAGCATAGTTACGTAGGCCTAGACAAAGTCTGTTCTTTTAAGGGGAGCAGACCTCAAAAAAATGTATTTAAATCGTTTTTTTTTTTTTATTGATTACTAGGGGAGACCCCTGCGTGCTCCGCACGCCAACCCCCAATGGAACCTTCTAAAAACATATGTTATATTTTATTTACAATAAAGGTATAGGATTTATAATAACCTCAAAACTAAGATGTAAATAATGTTAAATTTTAAAATTAAATTATTTCTAATATTTTATAAAAGCAGTTATAATAATGGTTAAAAGAACCAGCAAGGCTCAGGATTACACTTTAAAACCCTAACCTAAAAGCTAGAAATACAAAAATAATTGCTTCAAATTTTGAAATCAGCTGTTAATGGAAATATTGGAGCTAACAGCTATTTATATGTTATTTTATTCAATTGGTTGCTATGGTAATAAATGTAAATACATGCGTTGGTTTATCATTCTAGGCCTAACCTAAGATTTTTTCCGACTAAATTTACAAATATTGAAATAAAAAATGTTTTTACCGAAATGAATTACAGCCTATGTTACTCAGGGATAGTGTAGCTTTTTATTAGTAAAACTATTTTTTCAATCGGTTCAGTAGTGCCAGAGATTACCTCCTACATAAAAACAAACAAACAAAAAAACAAACTTCACCTCTTTATAATATTAGTATAGATTGAAGCTTGTTTTGTGCTCTTTAAATTGATATATAACATAAGATATATTTCATTTGCATTAGATAAGAGAAAAATGTTTTTCTGAAACCATGCAAACGCGATATTGCTACATATCATATAATGTGATATAATTTGCTATTTTATGTTTTGTAAATAAATCCATTTCTCCGAAAACAGTGTTTGTTTTTTTTTACTAAATGTACCTTTTTCTCAATAACCGTTAAAGCTAGGGCCTTGAAACTTTGCACACACATGTAGGGCATTATTATACATAATCAGTCCAGTTCGTTTTTATAAATACCAAAAAACAAAAAAGTTAAAAAATATTTTATGGGAACTTTTACGTTTAAAAAATGTACAATTATGAAACAAAATTTACAGAACAAATAAATTAAGATATAACAAAATCCTCTGGAGAAGATGTTGACAAATGAAGTAGGAAATAATGGTACAAATTTCAGATCTCTACCTCTAATGGTTTTTTATTTATAAAAACGTACATAACCTAACATAGCGGAAGTCTGCACCCCTTTTAAATAGTATTTTTTTTTTTATGTATTTTATATGTGTATCTGATTAATTTGCCTGTGATTTTTTCACTGGGGCCGACTGCCCGGTTGAAAAGTGTTTGTTTTTGTTCCGACCATTAACCATACGCAGGACGACACGCTTAGCAAAGCTCAGACGGGCAAGAGATTACCTCTTGATTAAACACTGTAGGTGCAGTTGGGTCAGCTTAGTCCTGGCTTTGAATAATGTCGAGTTTCGCTAAATTATTCGCAAGTGCCGGGACTTTACTCTTTCTATAAATTAGGTTTAGTGTATTCTGTGCTGTTTTTATTACTGCGTTTATTTGAATGTTTTTGCAATTTTTAATAAATTATCGTGAGTGTTTGTCATTACTTGACTTAGCTTTGGACATTTTTATTGCTGTAATAAAACAACAGCGCGCTGGGAAAACAATAAAATACTCTCATTACAACTTCAACTTTATAATGTAATATTCTAAATGTGCAGTAGGCCTACTACTATTGGGGGAGAATTTCTATATTAAAGATGAGTTATTGCTGTGACTTTTATAGTGACTTGTAGTAAATGAGCACCGAACACGTTTTAGGGTGTCATTAAAAATGGTGTATATATATAGGATGGAGAAAAGTCTGGAAAAGCTTCAATATTTCATATATAAAGAAAATTTGAAGGTCATATGACACATCATTTCGATGTAGAATTTCAAAATAAAACCAAAGTTACATACATATCTTTAACCTATTGAAAATGGCGGCCAAAAAACAACGAAATCGTGTTTTCCGATTTTGCCCAATTTTGCTGTACTTTGTTTATACTAATTTTTTTTTTTTTTTTTTTTTGATGTAGAATTAAATAAGCTCTCAAACGATATGTCACACAACGATATTTGGGATTATTTAAAACTTTTACAGCCATTTTGATATTTTCCAAATTGATTTCGAGTGGTTCGACAAAATTGAAATATCGTTGTGTGGCATATCGTTTGAAAGTCTATTCAATTTTGAATAAAAAAATAAGAATAAGAATTATTTAAAAAAAAAATAGTACAGCAAAATGGGGCAAAATCGAAAAACACGATTTCATTCATTTTTTTTTTTTCTGCCATTTATAATTGGTTAAATATATGGATGTGCAAATTTCACAGTTGGTTTTCTCTTGATATTCAACATTGAAACGATGTATCACGTGACCGCCTTCCTATTCCGCAGTCCATAATACAAGTGCAAAATAATTGTAGTATATTTCCTATACGATGACAGCTATTCAGCGCCTTCGTGAGTAGACCGATTTCCCAAATAGTTGTTTGAATCCCTAAACATGCAATCTTAATTTTAAAAATTCGCTCAACTCACGTCAGCGGTTCAGCTGCGTGATCGAATTATTTATAAGATACTAGGGGAAACCCCTGCGTGCTCCGCACGCCAACCCCGTTGGAACCTTCTATACACATAATCATGTTATGTTTTCTTAAAAATAAAGGTGTAGGATTAATAATAACCCCAAAGCTAAGATGGTAAATAATGTTAAATGTTCAAATCAAATTGTTTCGTATGTTTTATAACAGCAGTTATAATAAAGGTTAAAATAACCGGCAAGGCACAGGTCTACACTTTAATAAAAACCAAACATAAATATTAGAAATTAGTTGTTAATGGAAATATTCGAGCAATCAGCTGTATTATCTGTTATTTTATTCAATTGGTTGCTATGGTAATGAATGTTGGTTACATTTTTGGTTCATCAGTCTAGGCCTAACCTAAATATTTTTTCCGACTAAATTTACAAATTTTGAGAAAAAAATGTTTTTATCGAAATGAGTTATACCTCATGTTACTCAGGGATAGTGTAGCTTTTTATTTGTAAAACTATTTTTCAATCGGTTCAGTAGTTCCCAGAGATTACCCCCTACATACAAAAGAACAAACGAAGTTCACTTCTTGAAATATTACTAGGGGAGACCCATGCGTGCTCCGCACGCCAACCCCCTGCGTGCTCCGCACGTCAACCCCCAATGGAACCTTCTAAAAACATATGTTATATTTTATTTACAATAAAGGTGTAGGATTACCTCTAATAATAACCTCAAAACTAAGATGGTAAATAATGTTAAATTTTCAAATTAAATTATTTCTAATATTTTATAAAAGCAGTTATAATAATGGTTAAAAGAACCATCAAGGCTCAGGACTACACTTTAAAACAATAACCTAAAAGCTAGAAATACAAAAATAATTGCTTCAAATTTTGAAATCAGCTGTTAATGGAAATATTGTAGCAAACAGCTATATTATCTGTTATTTTATTCAATTGGTTGCTATAGTAATAAAAATGTAAATAGACCTACATGTGTTGGTTTGTCATTTTAGACCTAACCTAAGATTTTTTCGGACTAAATTTACAAATATTGAAGTAAAAAAATGTTTTTATCTAAATGAATTGTAGCCTATGTTACTCAGGGATAGTGTAGTTTTTTTATTAGTAAACCTATTTTTTCAATCGGTTCAATAGTGCCAGAGATTACCCCCTACATAAAAGCAAACAAACAAAAAAAACAAACTTTACCTTTTTAAATTCGATTTTGTGGTATCCAAGTCACTTCTATAGTTAAATATAGTTGTTAATTAATATAGTTACCTATATTTATTCGTCTTGTAACTTTGTTATGTCTTCCTTTAAAACGCGTTTCGGGTCCGTGGTCCCATCATCACCTCTTTATAATATTAGTATAGACTGTATGCTTAAATAAAACAGAAATGCGTGTTATTTTAGGTAATTTTATTCCGTATTAATTGAAAAAGTTCAGCGCTGTAAGTTAAAAAGCTTTTATAGATATATCCAGAAGTATGCATGTTATATAAGCATGAACGTTCTTTTGGTCAATATTTCGGTGATACCGGTAATCAGTGTGAAAATAAGACTAAGAAAGAAAAGGATAAGCGTAACCCTGTTCAAGTTTACACAACTAGGCAGTAAAGGGTATGTGGAGTATGATCGGTGCTCATTTCAATCCACCACGCTGCCACAATGGCTTTATTTACAAAAGTATTCGAGCAAAAGTATAATTGATTTGTTTTAAGACGGTTGAGTAGCTCTCTGCGTTAAGCTCCCACGAGTCTAGACATTTGCATTTAGATTGGCAAACCTCAGCCTATGGTGTTAGCATTTCACTTAATGTCTTTATCTATTTGTTGTGACTTTATCTGGCTGCAATTATACATCCATCAACTTTATATCTGACTATTTTTACTTTCTCACTATACTATAGTATAGAGAAAGTATAGTGATCGCAAAAAAAATCGATGTTGAGATTTTTGTGGAAATATCCGTTTTGGGACCCCCTGAGTCCAAAAAAGTGGTTTTTACATAATGTCTGTCTATATGTCTGTATGTATGTCTGTATGTCTGTATGTCTATATGTATACAAAGCTAGAGAGAAAACTATTCGATCGATTTCAACCAAATTTGCACCAGACATGTCCAGTACGCCTGTATAGATGCACGAAAAAGGGTTTTGAACAATTTTGAAAAACAACCCCCTTTTTGGCCAAAAAAAACCCAAAAAATCAGTTATTATTTTTTTATAAAAAAACGGCTCTAACGATTTTGATAAAATTTGGCTTATTTGTAGCCTTTAATGTGCCCTACCATATACGAAAACCCGCATCTTTCTAAAAATTCTCGTTTAGCTAATAATAATAATAATAACTGATTTTTGGGTTTTTTTTTTGGCCATAAAGGGGGTTGTTTTTTAAAATTTTTCAAAACCTTTTTACGTGCATATATAAAGACCTAATTGACGTGTTTGGTGCAAATTTGTTCGAAATCGATCGAATAGTTTTCTCTCTAGCTAAT
>JAGFPH010000485.1:181577-209087 GCA_018207615.1 Philaenus spumarius
TGTATGTCTGTATGTCTGTATGTAGACAAAGCTAGAGAGAAAACTATTCGATCGATTTCAACCAAATTTGCACCAGACATGTCCAGTACGCCTGTATAGATGCACGAAAAAGGGTTTTGAACAATTTTGAAAAACAACCCCCTTTTTGGCCAAAAAAAACCCAAAAAATCAGTTATTATTTTTTTATAAAAAAACGGCTCTAACGATTTTGATAAAATTTGGCTTATTTGTAGCCTTTAATGTGCCCTACCATATACAAAAACCCGCATCTTTCTAAAAATTCTCGTTTAGCTAATAATAATAATAATAACTGATTTTTGGGGTTTTTTTGGCCATAAAGGGGGTTGTTTTTCAAAATTTTTCAAAACCTTTTTACGTGCATATATAAAGACCTAATTGACGTGTTTGGTGCAAATTTGTTCGAAATCGATCGAATAGTTTTCTCTCTAGCTAATAATAATAATATTTATTAGTTAATCGCTTACTTTAATAAAAGTATACAAAGCTAGAGAGAAAACTATTAGATCTATTTTAACCAAATTTGCACCAGACATGTCCAGTACGCCTGTATAGATGCACGAAAAAGGATTTTGAACAATTTTGAAAAACAACCCCCTTTTTGGCCAAAAAACCCCCAAAAAATCAGTTATTATTTTTTTATGAAAAAACGGCTTTAACGATTTTGATAAAATTTGGCTTATTTGTAGCCTTTAATGTGCCCAAACATATACAGAAACCCGCATATTTCTAAAAATTCTCGTTTAGCTAATAATAATAATAATAACTGTTTTGGGGGGTTTTTGGCCATAAAGCGGGTTGTTTTTAAAAAAAATTCAAAACCATTTTACGTGCATCTATGAAGACCTAATTGACGTGTTTGGTGCAAAATTTTTCGAAATCGATCGAATAGTTTTCTCTCTAGATAATAATAATAATAATAATAATATTTATTAGTTAATCTCCAACTTTAATAAAAAAAACTCTCCTACCCCACCCTACAAGTCACAGTGAATCTGTTTAGTAATTTAAATGTATTTGTGAGAAAGTATGTGCCAGTTCCTGGTACCGTTTATTTTTAAAGCGGACGCACATGTGCGTCCATAGCTCATAGGCTTAAAATTGTCGTGCAAATCAAGCAATGCACTCTGTATTGAAAATACTCCCAATATGCGAAGCACGCAATGTTTTGTAATATACTTTAGACCTATTACTGCATTGTTTTTACAAGACGTGAAATCGGTTTTGTGGATGCCACTTAAAATTTTGTTTAATTATTTATGAATTTCAGTTGGTAGTTTACAGAAAGAAAAAAAACAAGATCATATTTTATAGGCTACTTCTAAAGAAACCTAAGTATTTTTAAACAATATTAAATTGAATTAAAATATAAATACATTGTACTTTTTACAGGATGTCAAGCTGCGACTGTCCGGAACTTTACGGGGTTATTTGTCAGCTAAAAACAAGCAAATAATACAATATAGCATGTGTCCTATCTAGATCTGTTTTATGTCTGTCCGTCTGTATGTGATTTTTAGACATACCTTGATATCTCAGAAATTATTTAAGGTATAATCACGAAACTGATTATGATTATTCATTTACATAGGCTACATTTTACTTAAAAAATTAATTTTAAGTTGACTCCTACATCTTAGAAAATTTTGTAAAAAATAAAATTTACGAAATCGATTTGGAAGCAATGTTGTAGGTCAAGCACTTTGAAATAAATATTTTTTGTCTCTTGAAATATTTTCTAAAAACTCTTCCTTTTCGAGATATTAGCAACTTTATGTCGATTTATTTCAACACTTTTAGGGCCACCATTTTGTTTTGAGTGGTCCGATTTTTATTTTCTTTGTCATTTTCCTAGTCTTAAATATACCTTTAAAATGAGGTATCACATGACCATACTTCCCATTTAAAAATTTTTAGTTGCCCCCAAAATCCCCCATTTTTAGACGACACTCAAAATTTCCGATTGCTTCAAAAGATACTTTGGGTGAAGTTAGTATCGTTCCCCAAAGGATATTTGTTTGTTTTAACAAACACAAAAGTTAAAAACTCTCGAAGCGAAGCAGTCCATAACCCTAGGCCGCAAGGTCGAGGTTCCAACCCTAAAAAAAAAGTTATTCCGCTTAGAGCGGTACGAATAAACGCGTGAGCCGGGGTTAAAATCTGAAATGCAAACAACGTCTACCGACAGATATTCAACGCCTTCATGAGTACACCAACTTCACTAATAGTCGGTTGAAACCCTAAAACAATTAAACTTAATTTGCTCAACTCACGTCAGCGGTTCGGCTGAGCGATCGAGTTAACCTTCTAAGAGTTGAACCAATGCACGAATTGTTTAAAGTATTTTGTTAACAAGAACAATTAAATCAAAGTGGAAGTATAGGGGTTGAAGAACTCCCATAGTATTGAAAACGTTAAACATTTTTGTAAACCTTCTAACTATTATATAAAGTGTTGTAAGGAACAATTTACGACCAAAATGAGGTCGACCGCGTACAGTACCCCCACTATTCGCTATTTACAAATTGCCAGTAAACGTGTGTTTTATCACATTAAATTTCTCGAGAAACACTAAATGCCATGTGCTCTCGGTCGCTTGTAATATTTAATCAAATATAACTATCGATTAGGTGAATAATCGATCACGTAAGAACAACTAACAACGCAAGACAAGTCAGAGAGTAGAGTAAACAGTTTTATAATTAAATCTAATAATAGCAAGGAAAATACAAGGGTTAGTTATAAGGCTTTCCGATGTCAAAACACCTTAATGTGATTACACAACGCCCAACTACCTGACTTCAGTTCCTCAGCTTTGTTATTTCTATAGTTACATCTTTACTTAACCTATACATAAATTTGGAAAATGTTTTGTGATAATTTATCATTATTTTTAAACATATACTATATATAATAATAACGAATTGCTGTTCCTTTGTAAGCGCATCACTTGAGAACGGCTGAATTTGGCTATTTTTTGTTTTAAATTGTTCGTAATAGTTCAAACTAGGATTTTTTATAAAACAAATTTGAAAAATTTTCAAAAAAGTTTCGAATTTGCAAAAAAAACTAAACAGCCTCTTTTGTATGGACTCAAGACCATAGCGCAAAAAAAACAGCTGTTCGTATAAAAAGCTTAGTAACCACGTCATGTTTGTTTACATGCATTAATTACCATAGCAACTTTAATAATCAGTTTATTATTCTTCAAAACCAACAGCTTTTTTGGGTTAGATTGACCAACTTAAAGCAAACAAAAACCAAAATCAAAATTAAAAATGCTTACAATATTTAAATTTTATTCAAATATTGGTCGTTACATATTATATATAAAACAACTGATTTGGATTAAAAGAAAAACTGAAAAAATTTATTTTAGGTTAGGCCTATAATGAACCAAAACACGTTTATTGGCAATCAATTGGTCTAGTTTTATTAGATTAGGTAAAAGCAAACAAAAGATTTACTGTATTATCTATAAAGGTTTACAATCTATAAATCTAAATTTGTGTAGTATATTCTTAAGTAGCATAAAACCACTTTATAATTCGATTACTTAAGTCAATGTAATGAAATTGAATAAGTACCCTTCAAATTAATTCAAGCAATAGCGAAGCATTGTTGAGTCCACCAGTATACTAATATTATAAAGAGGTAACATTTGTTTGTTTGTATGTAAGGGGTAATCTGTGGAACTACTGAGCCGATTGAAAAAATATTTTTACTAATAAAAAGTTACACTGTACCTGAGTAACATAGGGTATCATTCATTTTGGTAAAAACATTTTTTATTTAAATATTTGTAAATTTAGTCGGAAAATTCTTAGGTTATGCCTAGACTGATGAA
The DNA here is from genome assembly GCA_018207615.1 of Philaenus spumarius. Taxonomy (NCBI): domain Eukaryota; kingdom Metazoa; phylum Arthropoda; class Insecta; order Hemiptera; family Aphrophoridae; genus Philaenus; species Philaenus spumarius. The sequence goes on from JAGFPH010000485.1 coordinate 185,443, forward strand.
CCAACAAATGCATTTAAATTTAGTACCATAGCAACCAATTGAATAAAATAACAGATATATTCCAATATTTGTATTGTTAACTTTTAGGTTAGGTTTTTATTAAAGTGTAGACCTGAGCCTTGCTGGTCCTTTTAACCTTTATTATAACTGCTGTTATGAAATATACGAAATAATTTGATTTGAACATTTAACATTGGTTACTGTCTTAGCTTTGGGGGTTATTATTAATCCTACACCTTTATTGTAAAGAAAACAAAACATGATTATGTGTATAGAAGGTTCCAACGGGGTTGGCGTGCGGAGCACGCAAGGTTTCCCCTAGTTCCTAATATGTTTTATATATGTTTTTCTTAATGATAAAGAACAACTAAGTAAGCGACAAGAACATAATTTGTAACTATGTTTTAGCGAATTTCCATAGGAAAGATTATTTATTACTTAAGTTACGTGTAACAATTGGTTTGCTCAACCCGGCAACCTATACCAACACAGTAAACACAACAATACTGTATGTACATTTGCTGTTATTATCTTTAACTTAACTATTATCCTTCATCCGATTGTTTTGAAAATTACACCAGCCGATAGGGAATTAAAAGGGCTACAATAAAGGTGTCTTTAAAAAGGTGGTAATTTAAATTTGAAGTTTTCGTGCAGCGGCCATTTTGAAACGTATGATTGGATTATAATCATGCCAAGTTTGAACTCAATCTGTCAAACACTTCTCTACACACGTATTGCTTCGTAAAAAGAAACAAAATATCGGATATCTGGAAAACGAAGCAATTTTGCTTTTGTTAGGTCCCCTATCATCTCCAGTTGTGCCAACGTCTCGCGAAACACCCTGTACATGTACTCTAACGGTCGCAGTTTACACACATAAAATGGTAACATAACCTAAAAAACTGTATTGTTAAATTACATTTGTAGGGAAACTTGTTAGCGAATTGCAAATTTGTAGGGATGAAGATGAGCTATTGCAGTGGCCCTTATGGTGAGACCTAAGGTCGGGTAGTGAATGAGCACCGATCATGGTCGCCAGAACACTTTTTAGAGTGTCGTTAAAATTGTTATACATATATAAAAGTATACATGTGTTCGCACTCTAACAGCCGCAGTTTACGTCCGATTTGGTCCAAATTTGTTGCACACGTTTGTTTATTAGGTCACTCGGGCGAGTTTGTTAGCAAGTTTTTTGAACTGAAGTAACATTTGTTTGTGAGTTTTCGTACTAGAATGAAACTTTTTGTGGTCTTATCTAAAACATATATAGAACTTATTTTTAGAAATTTACACAACTCACGCCAGCTGTTCAGCTGCGTTGTTTTTTAAATTTGTTAATTGGGTCAAATTTGGTGTAAAATCTGTTCATTCTTAAGGGTCTGCTGTAGTGGCGGCCATCTTGGATTTTTACCCCGTAAGAGCAATGTTAAAATTGCAAACCATTTATTTCGTTTACTTTTTATCATACAATTTTTTACAAGGTCTCATTTTAAGCACAGTCACAATACGCATTCGTTTCGCAATTTACATTTTTTTAAATGCTTTTGATTTGTCATGTAATTGAAATTTTGTAAGTACAAAGTTTGATATTTTTTCCTAACACAATAAAAAATGAATAATGAAAAATAATTTGCAAGCCGGATCCGAAATTTTATAAAGAATATTCAGTTTTTTTTTCAACACGCAATTACAAAAGATAGACTTATAAAATGGTTTGAAATGAGGCAATGCCAAAGCGTTAAGCTGCAAGAAATTGCACTGTTTATACTACACGCGCTATAACTTTGCACTTGGGATTTTTGGAGTTTACTGTAAAAATGGTATCGGCAACGTCGCACTGTTGAGATGAGCGGATGTGTCTTATCGCGCTGACTCACAGGTGCACTTCCTGAGAAGGCTCTTTCGAAATTGCTAATTATTTTTTTTTTTTTCTGATACATTTTTCAATATTTCTTATCATAACATGTTTGGTCATACTTTGCTGATAATAAATATCTAAAATGTATTAAAATTGGACAATTATAAGTATTGTTTATAGATGTACAGGGTGATTCAGTAAAGCGTAGCGGGCTTTGCAGATTCAGATTCTACGTGCAAAAATAAGTCGAAAATGTAGTATAACATTTTTTCGATTTCGGCTTAGTTTAGCCGTAATTCACCATTTATTTTGTTTTTTTACAAAAGTTTACTGTAACTCTGGAAAAGATAAGATATAAAGTTCAAATTTAGAATAAGCATTTTATATGTTACAATTAACAAGTATACCAAACACAAAGAATTTATTTTTATAATTTTCAAAATGGCGGCCGTTAAAAATTTTTAACGTGGAATATCTTAAAAACCGTTAACTTTACAAAAAAATTACAAGAGACAAAATATTTTTATTTTTTAACGACAGACAGTAGTTTTTTTTTGTAGTTTCAGTAGGTCAAAGGATAACCGAGTTATCGACAAAAACATAATTTCTTGGTAATTGTCTACAACAAACAAAATTAGCCTAAAATCATATTTTTTTTTAATTTAACAAAGTTTTTAGTTAATTTTGTAGCGGGCTATGCAGATTCAGATTTTACATGCAAAAGTAAGTCGAAAATGTAGTATAACATTTTTCGGTTTTGGCTTAGTTTAGCCGTAATCCGCCATTTTGTATAAAAAAAAGTACTTTGTATGGTACTTTTTACAATAAGATATTTAATGTCAGCAGGTTAAAAACGACATTTTTGAAAGTTTATATTATTTTGAATTTATTATTTTGTTAATAGTATTTGTTTTATATTTAAATGTTAATTTTTCCGCAAAACGATCACAATATATTTAGTTTACCCTTTTTCCAATACTATTAGTTGTCTGATTACAAACATTTTTATATATTATTTCTTGTTAGAAAATTATCTTTAAGATGCATAGTCATAATGAACTTTTCATTAAGTTTTGAAGAAAAAGTGTAATTTTACTAGAAGCCTAGTTGTGAGTCATCGTCCAACCGGATACATTTGATAAGTGGGATGGGGTAGCGAGCCGACCCGCAGCGTTGCCAAACTGTGAAAGTCCCAAGTGAAAAGTTATCGCGCGCGGGGTATAGATAGGGATATCGTTTCCGGTTGCTTTCTCGATTACTGGAGCAGACCCTTAAAAGGATTTGGAGATACTATACTTCCTTACCTGAATGTAACTTGATTGCCTACCTTACGCCTTGAAATACTCCCTATTATACTCGCACGGTCTGGGCTTGCTAATTTTCGCAGTCGCTTATGTTGTTCTTAACAGGAAAATATTTTTATCTCGTATATTTATCGCTAAACCGACTATTTTAATGAAATTTAACATTACAAATTTGTAACGGCCACCAGTTTGACTAAATAATAATTTGCATCTTTAATGAGTTTTCAGAATTAAATTTATATATTTTAGGATTTCAATCGACAATTTAAGAAATTAGTCTGCTCCCGAAGGGGCTGAATAGCTGCCTCTGTGTACGAAATATTTTACTAGAATTTGTTTGCATCACAGCCTCCGGCCACGATTCACGCGCTCCTTCGTCCCACTCGCAGCGAAAAATCTCAACTTGACCTTGCGGCTTCGGGTTCTGGACTGATGCGCTTCCGAGTGGATATGAAACTGGTACTTTTAAGATATTTTTCATTTTGGTCGTTTTGGAGAACCAAGCGAGCTGAGGTCGTGTAAAAATATGTGCAGAATAATATCCTATATTTATTTCTTTAGAAAAAACCTTAAAAAAGTTCCATTCTAGTACGAAAAATCTAAAGAGTTTCTTCCTGTCAAAACGTACTTCTGGTTGTTGGGTTTTTTTTTTATAAAGAACTCATCCGAACGACTTAAAAAACCAAAGTGTGTACCAAATTTTTACCAAATTAGACTTAAAATACAGCCGAACTTATATATATACAAAATGTTTAACGACACGACCAAACGTTATTTGGGTATCACGATCTGTGCTCATTGACTACTCCTAACCTAAGGTCTCACTATAAGAGTCACTGCACTCATCTTTCCAATGGAAATTCGCTAATAATACTGCCCCTATAGAATATTACATTACAGAGTTGAAGTTTTAATGAGAGTATTTTATTGTTTTCCCAGCGCGCTGTTGTTTTATTACAGCAATAAAAATTTTCAAAGCTTAGTCAAGTAATGACGAACACTCGCGATAGTTTATTTAAAATTGCAAAAACATTCAAATAAACGCAGTAATAAAAACAGCACAGAATACACTAAACCTAATTTATAGCAAGCGTAAAGACCCGGCACTTGCGAATAATTTAGCGAAACTCGACATTATTCAAAGCCAGGACTAAGCTGACCCCACTGCACCTACAGTGTTTAATCAAAAGGTAATCTCTTGCCCGTCTGAGCTATGCTAAGCGTGTCGTCCTACGTATGTTTATGGTCGGAACAAAAAGAAACACTATTCAACCGGGCAGTCGGCCTACTAGGATTTTAACAGGTTACTTTTATGGTACACCAGTAAGCCCCCGTGATCAAACGTAGCGTGCGGATCGAATTCGGACCAAACATTCGTCCGTCAGAGTGCGAACACATAATATATACAAAAATTTTAATGACATGCCAAAACGTGTTCTGGGGACCGCGATCAGTGCTCATTGACCACTCTCGACCTTGGGTCTCACCACAAGAATCGTTGCAATATCTCAACTTTCCCACGGAAATTCGCTATAAACGGTTTTCAAAATATTGTTTCCCGCAGTATTTTTACAGCTTTCTTCATTTTCCTTTTTACTTTCTCACTATACTATAGTATAGAGAAATTATAGTGATCGCAAACAAATTTATCTTGAGATTTTTGTGGAAATATCCGTTTTAGGACTCCCTGAGTCCAAAAAAGTGGTTTTTACAAAATGTCTGTCTTTATGTCTGTATGTATACAAAGCTAGAGCGAAAACTATTTGATCGATTTCAAACAAATTTGCACCAGACATGTCAAGTAGGCCTTTGTAGATGCACGAAATTTTTTTTGAAAAACAACCCCCTTTTTGACAAAAAAACCCAAGAAAGCAGTTATTATTTTTTTATAAAAAAACGGCTCTAACGATTTTGATAAAATTTGGCTTATTTGTAGCCTTTAATTTATTTCTACCATATGCAAAAAACCGCATCTTTCTAAAAATTCTCATTTAGCTAGTAATAATAATAATAATAACTGATTTTGGGGGCGGTTTTGGCCATAAAGGGGGTCGTTTTTCAAAATTTGTCAAAACCTTTTTTCGTGCATCTATACAGGCCTAATTGACGGGTTTGGTGCAAATTTGTTCGAAATTGATCAAATATTTTTTACTTAAGGTAATAATAATAATATTTATTATTTACTCTCCTACTTTAATTTACTATCCCACGGTTGGGGTTACATACGGGGGTTGGCGTGCGAAGCACGCAATGCACTGTGTATTGATAATATCCCTAATGTGTGGGTTGAAGTGCGAAGCACGCAATGCATTGTGTATTGAAAATACTCCCAATACGGGGGTTGGCGTGCAATGCACTGTGCGTCGGCCACTTCTCGTAGTGTTCGGTGTCAAGCTCACATGTGCTACTTAGCAGTGAACGTGTTAATAATTTAAATATGTTTGTGAGAAAGTATGTGCCAGTTTCTGGTAGCCTACCGTTTATTTAGATAGTTTCTTGACATCTGCATATAACACTCCATTTGAAGTGTGAGAATGTTTGTATGTCATTTGTACGAAATGGAACCACAAAAGTATTGTCACCCCCCCCCCCCCCTCAATAGATTCGCGAAAACATCCTCATAATGGCCTCGATCGAGATGATTTATTGCTTCGCTTCCTGCATTTGAGTGAAGTAAATTTCTTAATCTAAGTGTAGGGGTATATTTGATTAATGAAAAGAAGAGAAATTTCATTATTTGTTTTCCTTTTTATTAAGATCTTCTCTGGTGTCGCCAGAAATTTTATACCGAACTTTTAAGATTGATAAAGCCATTCATTGAACGATAAAATAATAATTTTCGCTTAAAAACTCGAGGATATCCGAAGGGTTACGGAAATGCACGAAATATCAACATGCAGTGTTAAATTAAGGCAGTTTTCCAACAATGCAAAATAACAGCTGATTGATAAATACATTACATTATAGTTGTTACTCAATACATTACATTAATATCGATTAAAATTAATTGATATTGTTTTTACACATGACAGCCCTAGCTACGTGACGGCTGCGTTTAGAGAAAAATACCAAAGAACTCCAGTGTCATATAATAATATGGTCTACTAACAAATGCAAAAAAATATGGTGTTTACATTTAAAAAAAAGAAAGCATTCGCGGGACTTCCGACAGAAGTGAAAACTGTAATGAATTATAAATCGTTGGTCTTATTGGTTTAGTCTGAAAATTGATTATTTTAACACTACCAAGTGTTATGTTAACGTAACTTACAAAATGAGGAAGCACAATGCCCATTTCAGAGGTATTACCAAGTAAAATATGTTATTATTGTTTATTTTCGCCATACCGACTATTGTTTCTTAAGTACTACTAAAAACTAACCGTCCAATAGTCAAATTGCAGCATCCAACGACGGCCGTTTCGGCTATTCAGCCATTATCAAGTTTAGGACATGTCCTTCGTCAATAGATAATTATAAAAATAAAAACACAACACATGAAACACACCGACACACGCGATTTTACAATTACCTGCTCGCAAATTTTTTATATACATCGAAGGACATTATCCTAAACTTGATAATGGCTGACTAGCCGAAACGGCCGTCGTTGGACGCTGCAATTTGACTATTGGATGGTGAGTTTTTAGTTGTACTTAAAATATGTTAACATAACTTTCAAAATGAAGAAGCACATCGTCCACATCAGAGGTATTACCAAGTAAACTTTTAACACAACTTTCAAAATGAGGAAGCAAATGTCCGTTTCATTGGTAGCGTGCATCTATTTTATATCGTGATACGATTGTGGCACGGTACGGTGCGGTACGCGAGATTTCATTCGAATACCCACATTTCAAAATGTGCCCAACGGGCCATAAAAAGTTTTTACTTCATAAACTAAAGATGGCCTCCATATTTGAAGAATTGCGAAGATTAAAATTTTAATGTACGTACAAATTACAGGGAAGGTTCCCAATTGAAAGTTCCTCGAGAAACTAATAGTTTCCGAGAACTCAATGGTGCCCATTTTGAGTTGATCAGCCTGTATAAATACATAACATTTTTAATTACACCCAAAACGTGTTCTGGTGACTATGATCGGTGCTCATTTACCACTTAGATACCACTTTAGATCTCGCCCTAAGATTACTGCTACAGCTCACCTTTCCTATGAAAATTCGCTAATGACGGATCAACAAACTAAATACAAGAATTGTAGGAAGAGGTTCCTATTTGTTTCTTAAATAGGACGCCAAAATTCGGTTTATAAAAATAAACAAAACAGTTCCTATAAACATGTGCCCTAAAACGCTTCATTTTCCACTTATCTGCCATTTTGTTTTTGTACAAATAATTCTAAACGTTTATATCCAATCGTGTGTTTCAAAATGGCGGCTGTTTGGAAATATCAAACGTGAATTACTCAAAACCCGTACATTTTAACAAAGAATGTCAATACACCCTTTTTGTTGCCCATTTGATTCCCTATCCGGAGGTTGTAAATGTCAAAACAATCGAATGAATGATAACAGTTAAGTTGAAGTAATAACAGCATATTTATTATGTACATAAAATATTGTTGTGTTTACTGTTTTGGTATAGGATGCCGGGTTGAACAAACCAATTATTACACATAACTTAACTATTATCCTTCATCCAATTTTTTTTTATTGTTCACCGTCCGAAAGGAAATCAAAAGGACTACAAAAAAAAGGTATCTTAATATTTTTTGTTAAAATGTACGGTTTTTGAGTAATTTATATTTGAAAACAGCCCCCATTTTGAAACGCATGATTGGATTTAATTGCTTATTTTTCTCGTGACATATCTTTGTCAGGTTAAACTTCATGCCAAGTTTGAACTCAATCAGTCAAACATTTCTCTAGATTTGAATTATTTTGTAAAAAAAACAAAATGGCGGATATCTGGAAAACGAAGCGTTTTAGGGCACATGTTTACAAGCACCTTTGTACAGGGTGATTCAGTAAAGCGTAGCGGGCTATGCAGATTCAGATTCTACATGCAAAAATAAGTCGAAAATGTAGTATACAATTTTTTTGATTTCGGCTTAGTTTAGCCGTAATCCGCTATATTTATTTTTTTAAATGTTAATAACTCAAAAGCTCTTGGAGATATTTTTATGAAACTTTTTATACATATTAACTCTATAGCTGTAAACACTTTTCAAAAATATCTTTGATCAGACTCATCAAATTTCAAAATGGAGGCCATTTAAAAAATGTAAAGTCAAATTCCATGAAAACCAGCTACTAAAATAAAATTTTACTAGACACTTAATTTGAAGCCCTTTTCATTTCAAATCGAATGAAAATGTTTATAGCTATAGAGTAAAAGTGTATACCAAGTTTCATAAAAATATCTAAAAGGGCTTTTGAGGTTTAATTATTTTTTTTAATACAAAATGGCTGATTACGGCTAAACTAAACCGAAATCGAAAAAATGTTATAGTACATTTTCGACTTATTGTTGCATGTAGAATCTAAATCTGCATAGCCCGCTACAAAAATAACTAAAAAATTGTTAAATTAAAAAAAGTTTTGGTTGTTGTAGACAATTAGCAAGAAATTATGTTTTTAGTTTTTTGTCGATAACTCGGTTATCCTTTGACCTACTGAAACTACAAAAAAACATGTTTTCTGTCGTTAAGAAAGGAAAATATTTTGTCTCTTGTACATTTTTTGTAAAGTTAACGGTTTTCAAGATATTCCACGTTAAAAATTTGTAAAGTCCGCCATTTTTAAAATTATAAAAATAAATTCTTCGTGTTTGGTACACTTGTTAATCGTAATATTATAAAATGCTAATTCCAAATTTGAACTCGATATCTTATCTATTTCCATAATTACAGTGAGTTTTTGTAAAAACAAAACAAAATGGCGGATTACGTCTAAACTAAGCATAAATCGAAAAAATGTTATACTACATTTTCAACTTACTTTTGCATGTAGAATCTGAATCTGCATAGCCCGCTACGCTTTACTGAATCACCCTGTATTTATTTTTATGTAAGGAACCCACTCCAGAAGTGTGGCGTCCTATTTAAGAAACCCTCTGTATATGGCCTCTTCTCCGTAGGTCAGACTGTAGATCGCATCGCTATATTATGCTATCCCTTCCGTCTACATTGTTCCTAAACCAACATAAAATAATTGGTTTTGCTACTTGCTTAGTTGGCAACCTTGCTTCCGGAAATAACTTCCTGCACACTTATAGAGCTTTCATTTTAAAGAGCAACGAGCGAAAATAAACTCCGCAAAATTGTTTCGTTGTTTCTGAAATTAAGCTTAACAATGCAAGATTTCGTAGTTGGTTGAATGAATATGCTTCGTTTTAGATTTTAGAAAACCGACTGCAGAAGTCAAATAATTTGGAAACTCGCAACTAACGTACTTATTTTTAAATCGCGTTTATTGAGACCATACAGAGAAGTATACTGAATGTTATTTTGGATTGTTTAGTGTACAAATATAATTATTGTAAAAACGCTAGCTTTTTTAAATGTTTTAGAAATTTAAGGGGAACCCTTTAGGTCAGGGGTACCCACTAGGTGTCCCGCGTGCCGAATACTGGACGTATTTTTGTTGCCCTCAGAGCGTGATGTATATTAAAAAGTTCGAAAAAAGTTCAGCGATCGAAACGAAATTTGTTTTTTGGAAATTTCCTTAATTACCTTATACAAAAGCAGTCTGCTAAACTTTATTTACACAACTAAAATTATACAGGGTGATTCAGGAAGAAACTAAAGAACTTTCAGGACGTGTTCTACTAGTGAAAATAAAGAAAAAAGTTCCTATAAACATAGATTCGGAAATGGTTCGTTTTCCAGATATCCGCCATTTTGTTTCTTTTACAAAATAATTCATATATAGAGAACGGTTTAACTGATTCAGTTCAAACTTGGCATGAAGTTTAATCTAACAATAATCTATCTCAAAAAGAATAAACGATTATATCCAATCAAGCGTTTCAAAATGGCGGCAGTTTGAACATTTCAAACCTAAATTACTCAAAAACCCGTAAATATTAACAAACAATATTAAGACACCTTTTTTGTAGCCCTTTTGATTCCTTATCGGATGGTCTCGCTGTGAAAACAATCAAAGAAGGATAATAGTTAAGTTAAAGATAATAACAGCATACGTAACCACAATATTGTTGTGTTTACTGTGTTGGTGTAGCATGCCGGATTGGACAAAGTTATTACACATAACTTAACTATTATCCTTCATGAGATTAACAGATTTGACAGTTTCACCGTCTGATACAGACTAAAAAAGGCTGCAAAAAAGATGCCTTGATATTTTTTGTTAAAATTTACAGTTTTTTGATAATTCAGGTTTGAAATTTTCAAACAGCTGACATTTCTAAACTCATGACTGGATAAAATCGCAGATTTTTCTTAAAATATATATTTGTTAGTTATAACTTCATGTCGAGTTTGAACTCAATCGGTCATACCGTTCTCTAGATATAAATTATTTTGTAAAAAACACATGCAGACAGACGAAAAATTAAGCACCATAGACCCATGTATACATTGTGAAATATGATTGCCGCGATCCCAGGAACAAATCCACAAAAGGGGGCCAGAACGTTCATGGACATCTGTATAAGTAACATCAACTAAGTTGTTTTGTATAACAGAAATGCAAGCATTGAAAAAATAAATAGCCCATAAGTTCTAACCTATAGTCTTTAGTCACAGTATGTTTACTTGCATTCAACATTCAATAGTAGAATATGCTTAGGTTGGCAACACTATCAATTAATTTACGCCCACAAAATGTTTGAATCTATGAAAGTTAAACTGAAATAATCCTACTCAAGTATCAATAATTATGCCTTCTCTACACTCTACAGCCTTCAGTAAAGTTTATAAGAATCGTTGACACTGATTTCTTTTTATGTTCACTCTTAACACGTTCATTGCTAAGGACGCACACGTGAGCTTGACACTGAACACTATGAGAAGCGGCCGACGAACAGTGCATTGCATGCCAACCCAGGGCTCTATAACAAAGGCTAAACCGTTTCTTTGATCTCGGCACTGTGCCGCCAGTTTCACTCTGACGTCACCATGCTGATACACGCCAGCTGGTAATATTTCAGTAATGTGCGCGCAGTCGTTAACTCGCTGTTGTAACTCGATGGAAAGGCTTCAGTAAAATAAAATTTAGATATTCTTAATCTACATAAAGTACAGATTCTAACAGTATAAAAAACTTTTATTTTAACAGGTATTTCGAATTTTAATAATTGAAAATATTTGAGAATTATCACAGACTGACATGGAAAAGTTACTAAGCGAGTAAAATAAGGTAATTCTTTTAATTAAATATGAAACTCATTTTTTTACGTAATTACGATATTTTTTCCATAGTTGATCTCTAATTTTATTTCTTTGAATGTACGTATTAATGATATTATTTTTTAAACGTTAACCTCCAACTTAACGTTTTGTGTCCCCTTCAATAATATCAAATATTAATTATAAATTATAGTTAGTTTATGTTAAAATAAAATCCTTACTTTTTTCTAGCTGGCATAATTACCTGGGGACAAGTGATTTACTATATTACCTTAAAATAACAATATCTACATAAACGTTATTCCCGTATCAAACAACTGTACTTCGGGAGTGGCAGCCCGCATCTCCTCGCGCTCATTTAAAAAACAGTTTCATAATGATGTAATAATTTTATCACAACTCGGTGAATTGGATAGTTTAGATCAATTCATTGGCTACAACTTTCCCGCTGGAAGTTTGTTTATAACCCAAAAATAAAAAATTTTCTCGCTTAGTAACTTTTCCATGTCAGTCTGTGATAATTCTCAAATATTTTCAATTATTAAAATTTGAAATACCTGTTAAAATAAAAGATTTTTATACTGTTAGAATCCGTACTTTATGCATATTAAGAATATCTAAATTTTATTTTACTGAAGCCTTTCCATAGAGTTACAACAGCGAGTTAACGACTGCGCGCACGTTACTGAAATACTACCAGTTGGCGTGTATCAGCATGGTGACGTCATAATCGATCGGTACTGGGTCACGGTAAATGATCAAAATAGTATAGCCCTTGTTATAGAGCCCTGATGCCAACCCCCATTTTGGGAGTATGTTCAATACACAGAGCATTGAAAAATTCGCACGCCAATTTTAAGCCTATGTGCTATGGACGCACATGTGCGCCCGCTTTAAAATTTTAGTGATTATTACGTAGATAGGTTCAAAAATAAAAAATAAAGTAATGTCTACTCATTTAGGCTATAAATGTAAAAAATAAAAGGTCAGCTCCTAGCATAGGAAATACGAAATTTGCGGAGCAGTGATCGTGTTAATATATTTGTTTATGTATGTGTTTCACTTGTTCTTGCCAAGCACTTTGGAAGGAATTGAAAAACAAACAAACGTCGTACTCAATGAATGCAAATATGCGAGAAAGCTAACGTAATTATAACTACCTTCGTAAGCTGGAACTGAATATTATTTCGAGGGTTTTTATCTGCGGACGCAAATAAATAGTGGCCCTAAACGTGTCGTTCAACTGGTGACCTGATCACACTAATCAAAGACTATAAACCTTATTTACAATTAGCGATTGTGTTTACAGTATCTCTTGTTACAGGTTTCGGGACCGGAGGGGCCAAATGTCAGTCCCCTTCTTCCCCGAAGGGGCGGCGTACTTTGAGCCTGGATAACCCTAATCCTGCAGAACCCATCACTGAGGTAAGCAACTTAAGATCAGTTTCAATTTCATTCATTATCTATTTATATATAAAATCAAAATACCACTCACTGACTCACTCATCACGAAATCTCAAAAACCTACGAACTGATTGGAATGAAATTTTGTATGTAGCTTCCTCTAGAGCCCAGGGTGTTCACTTAGAAATGTTTTCAAAAAATTCGAAATTTTAGGGGAGTTCGGGGGGGGGGGGGGTCAAAATTACTAAAAAAAAAACCGATCGGATTGGAATGAAATTTGGTATGTAGCTTCCTCTAGGACCCTAGGTGCTCGCTAAGAAAGGTTTTCAAAAATTTGAAATTTTATGGAGGGTTTGGGGGGGTCAAAGTTACTAAAAATCCCCATAAGAAATACATAGTACATAATATATTTATTGATACATATTTTTGGTTAATATACATTTACCTTTGATTTGTCTATCCGTGCAAAGCCGGATCGGGCCAGCTAGTATTGTATCAGGCTTTGTCCTGACTGAATGTCAGACATAGAATCAATGTGCATCAAAAACTACTTAAGATAAAAAACGAAAATATAAAGGTGTACTTTGATGGGCTCATAGACGCACAGTAAAAGAGGATTCTGGAAAATTTTAAAGAGCAAAATAGTGAAAATTCGGATTAAACAGCTGTTTGTATCAAAACCTTAGCAACACAGGTTTGTTCACATACGTTACCATAGCAACCAACTTAGCAAATTTATAATCAGTTTATAAACTTACTATAAACTACCAACAGCTTTTTTTAGGTTAGATTAACTAGCTAAAAGCAAACGCAAAAAAAATTAACGAAACATGCTTACTGTATTATAATTCAATTCAAACTTCAATTCTGTTGTTAGGTTTTACAAATAAAATAGATTATTTGGATAATAATTATCATAATTTTAGTTTCTTCATGTTAGATCACGGATTGGAAAACTTTTGTCATTTAATTGACACTACTTACTTTTTGTTTTGTTTCCATCCGATTGTTTGAACGTTAGACCATTCTGTACGAAATCAAATGGGCTAAAAAAAAGGTGAATTGAATTTTTTTAATGTACGGATTTTAAGTAATTTAGATTTTACATTTTCAAACAGCCGCCATTTTGAAACGCATGGCTGGATATAATCGTTTATTTTTCGTGAGATATATCATTGTTAAGTTAAACTTCATTCCAAATTTGAACTCCATCAGTCAAACCGTTCTCTAGATATGAATTGTTTTGTACAAAAAACAAAATGGCGGATATCTGGCAAACAAAGCGTTTTCAGGCCTATGTTTATATGAACTTGTTTTCTTATTTTCAGCTGTAGAATGAGCTTTCGAAAGCTTGCCGCATAGTTCTGATTCAACCTGTATGTAAATATATATAAAATGAAATAAGTCCCAAATTTCTGCTCTCTAAATTTGTGGGAAGTTAGCAGAATCTATATATTTATTGTTTTAGGGGGTGGTTATTCCATTTTCAACCCTTAGCAGCACGCGGGAAAACGCAAATCTGGTTTACTTTTCTGTGTATCTTGTAAGAAATAACTACAGTAGAACCCCTCTTAATTAACCGGTCTGGTAGGGACCGAGACCCTGGCCGGTTACGAGTTTGGCCGGTTGATCCGAGATTCCCGTAAAAAAGTAGATTTTTGTTCAAAAATAACCTACAAGTACGTATTTCATAAATAACCGAGCAAATAAGAAAGACGTTATTGCAACTCATTCTATTGTATGTACTGTACATACATAAACAAACAAACACCAACAAATTAAACATTTTAACTTACATAAACTTTAAAAACTTTATTTAGGCCTAAATATATACTAATTTATATATACAAAAACTTTTGTTCCCACAAAAGTCAGTAAAGTTTCCGACAAAGCAACAGACGAAGAAAGAGAAACATAGGATGCCGCTTTGTTAATTTATTCTAAGAAAAAATACAGTTGCCGCGGAAGCAAGATTTGATTCCCCTCTTGCTTCCGCGGCAACTGTATTTTTCCTTTGAATCAATTGACAAAGCGGCATCCTTTGTTTCTTTTTTACGCCCCTCCTCCCCTTTTCCCCTGCCACAACACTCCCCTGTTCCCCTGCAGCACACCTAACGTTGCGTCACCCAGCTTTATTTTCTAGGAAAAGTCCCTCAAACAATCAATGTTTGAGACTTCGGCCAGTTCATATATTTGACTCTGTTGTTCCTTGTGATAGGCCGGTTAATTAGAGGGCCGGTTGATCCGAGGCCGGTTAAGAGGGGTTCTACTCTATTCACATTTTCACCTCTCTAGCTTTAAGGAAAGTACATATAACAACTAATATTTTGTAACAATTGTTAGTCGCCATTCGGAATATTGATTACTATTTACTAGATTTAGGACTTACCGTCTTCAATATTCCTTTATCGTCGCTAAACGACCGTTTTGGCTTTTCAGCCACTTTCAAGTTTATCAGGTTTCTCTTCCAGGCGATTAACTTGCATACCATCAGTGCGTACCGGGACAGCGTGGTATGTAGTCGCTTACCATGAATTTTAAGTAATACGGGCGTGTAAGTGTGTTTTATTTATTGTGTAATCGATGTGTTAGTTATGTGTAGGTGTTTGTGTAAGTGACGAAGAGAAACCTGATAAACTTGAAAATGGCTGAATAGCCGAAACGGCCGTCGTTTAGTGACGATAAAGGAATATTGAAGACGGTAAGTCCTAAATCTAATAACTAATATTTATTGTTTTAGTGGTTGATGCAATCCTTAAATCAAAATGAATTATAGAATGTTACTCAGGGATAGTGTAGCTTTTTATTATTAAAACATTTTTTCAATCAGTTCTCACTAGTTTCAGAGATTACCCCCTACATACAAACAAATTTGGCCTCTTTATCTATACTTATAAAAGCCAAATACCATTGACTCATTGACTCATCACAGTTTCTCCAAAACCACGAGGCCTAAAAGCATGAAATTTGGCACTAATACTCTTTATAGGCTCTAGACGCGCAATAAGAAAGGGTTTCCGAAAATTCGAAATTTTAGGGGGGTTTTTGGGGGGTCAAAGTTACTAAATCACGATTTCTCAAAACCTACCGAACAGATTGAAATGAAATTTGGTATGTAGCTTCCTCTAGGGCCATAAATGCTCGCTAAGAAAGGGTTTCAAAAAATTCGAAATTTTAGGGGGGTTTGGGGGGTCAAAGTTACAAAATCACGATTTCTCTAAAACCATCAAATTGATTGGAATGCAATTTACTATGTAGCTTCCCCTAGGGCCATAGGTGCTCGCTAAGAAAGTTTTAAAAAAAATTCGAAATTTTAGGGGGGGTTGGGGGGGGTCAAAGTTACTAAAAAAAAACATCGAACGGATTGGAATGAAATTTGGTTTGTAGCTTCCTCTAGGGCTCTAGGTACTCGCTAAGAAAGGGTTTTAAAAAATTCGAAATTTTAGGGGGGTTTGGGGGGGTCAAAGTTACTAAAAAGAAACACCGAACGGATTGGAATGAACTTTATTATATAGCTTCCTCTAGGGCCCTAGGTGCTCGCTAAGAAAGAGTTTTTAAAAAAATCGAAATTTTAGGGGAGGTTTGGGGGGTCAAAGTTACTAAAATCCCCATAAGAAATACATAGTGTGATATATTTATTGATATAATATATTTTTTGTTAATATACATTTAACTTTGATTTGTCTATCCGTGCAAAGCCGGGTCGGGCCAGCTAGTAATATTAATATAGATAAGTAATCCGTAGAAGCCATGACGTAATATGTTGACAGTTTCAAAACTAATTATTTAACGGGGGTGTACCTGAGGTGCATGACAGATTTATCCTGAAACATCCTTTATACTACAGGAGGATCTCTGACGTCATGCTTAGGTTAGTTATATAAAGCAAAGTTTTCACAAACAGATGTTTACCTTAACGAAGGCATGTAGGGACGATATCAAAGTCAGAAGCAGATCCATCACGCAAACTGTTTGCAAAGGGTGTAATGGCATCTATTATTACTTTGTTAAAACAGATAAAGTCTTCAAATCGTACTCCGTTATTGTACGTTAGAGACAAAGGAATTAGCTGTCTGTTTGTACAAGATTATTCACAAAGGTATGCACAAACTTCGGGAGCTCATTCTACATGTAAAAGTAAAGAAAAATAAACAGTATCAGGAAACTGACACATACTTTCTCCCTCACTATAGGGATGCGGTGGTGCCATTTTATTTTTGACGAAAAGTACTATAACATACTCTACCTTTTCATCAGTAGAATAGTAATTCAAAATACCAATTGTTTTTATTTTTTTATTTTTAAGAGTAATTTTTCCATAAAAATCCATAAAATAACGGAAAACCCAACTTTTCTCAAAAACGGCTCGAACGATTTTGATTAAAATTTTATAGTTTATAGTACTTTAGGTCCCTAATTTTTTGGTTATTTTAAGGGTTTTTATGGAAAAATTACCCTTAAAAATAAAAAAAAACGCCTGGAGATACCGTGGATTAGTACCTCCATACCAAATTTCATCAAAATCGGACGAATGGTTTAAGCTCTAGGTCTAAACACAGAGAGACTCACACACAGACATCACTCCGAAAACCACTTTTTTAGGTTCTGGGGGGCCCAAAACGGATATTTCCACCAAAAACTCAAACTCAAAAATTTTGACGAATACAATACTTTCCCCATATACTGTGGTATAGGGGGGAAAATATATCAACTCCTATAAAAGAGAGAGTACGTATCGAGCGTACGTGAAGTAGCATTTAAAGAAGAAATAATAACTGATTTCATCCATCATCTGTAATACGCAAACAAAACCTAGCGTAGATTATACTTTGGGGTTATGTTTACATCTTCGATAAATAATATAGCCTATAATATTAAAAACTTCTAAATCATTTGATCTATCAATATGAAATAAAAGGCAATTAAAAGATAATATTTTTATCTTTCTTTAAATATATATAATAATATACATAAACACAAAATCTTAACAAATATTCCTACAGTTTTATACTCCTTATAATTGTACACATTTACCGAGTTAAAAATTCCCGTCTGCATAGTTAGGTTGGCCTAAAGTGTCTTGTTTTTTTTATAAATGATGTATTTCTGATGTGTATCTAATTAATCCTGTGATTTTTCACGGGGATTTACTAGTACTAGTATAAACATAGGTCCGAAACTCTTCATTTTACAGATATCCGCCATTTCGTTTTTTTTACAAAACAATTCATATCTAGAGAAATGTTTGACTGATTGAGTTCAAACTTGGCATGAAGTTTAACCTAACAATGATGTATCTCAAGAAAAATAAGCGATTAAATCCAATCATACGTTTCAAAATGGCGGCTGTTTGATAATGTCAAACCTAAATTACTCAAAAACCGTACATTTTAACAAAATACCTCAAGATACTTTTTTGTAGCCCTTTTAATTCTCTAGTGGCCAGTGTAATATCAAAACGATCGAATAAAGGATAGTAGTTAACTAAAAGATAATAACAGCAACTGTACATACAATATTGTTGTGTTTACTGTGTTGGTATAGGATGCCGGGTTGAACAAACCAATTATTACGCGTAACTTAACTATTATCCTTCATTCGATTGTTTTTACTATTACACCATCGGACAGGTAATCAAATGGGCTACAAAAAATTATTTTGAAATTTTTGGTTCAAATGTACGGTTTTTGAGTAATTTAGGTTTAAAATATACAAATAGCCGCCATATTTAAACGCATGATTGGATATAATAGTTTATTTTTCTTGAGATAGATCATCGTTAGGTTAAACTAAATGCCAAGTTTAAACTCAATCAGTCAAACATTTCTCTACATACAGACACCCTGTATGTGTCTGTCTTTAAGCCCGACTGACCTTATGGAATTCTTTTGTGGCATGTGTCCGGCTTGCAATAGGTAAATTTTGAACAAACTTATTTATCATCAATATACTTTAGAAGTGAAAACTTCTTCTCTACTCGCACCGAGGACTTTCTGGACGAGGTAAAATATATGAACTCATTAAAGTAAGACATTTTTGATTTCTTCTTCTTCGTTAATTCGCACACGCACTAATATAAACCAGAAGTTTGTTGTAACAGCTGATCGTAAAAGAAGAAATCGACGAAATAAAATAGGCGGTGGTAAATTCAAACGCTTAATTAAGGGTCTGCTGTAGTGGCGGCCATCTTGGATTTTTATCCCATAAGAGCAATGTTAAATTTCAAACCATTTATTTCGTTAATTTTTTATCATAAAATTGTTTGCAAGGTCTCATTTTAAGCACAGTCGCAATACGCATTTTACATTTATTTTTTTTAATGCTTTTGATTTGTTATGTAATTGAGATTTTGTAAGTACAAAGTTTGAATTTTTTTCCTAACACAATAAAAAATTAAATGAAAAAAAATTTTGCAAGCCGGATCCGAAGTTTTATAAAGAATATTCAGGTTTTTTTTTCAACATTCAATTAAAAAAGATAGACTTATAAAATGGTTTGAAATGAGGCAATGTCAAAGCGTTCAGCTGCAAGAAATTGCACTGTTTAGATAGGGATGTAGTGATAAGCGCTTGCGTTTCCGGTTGCTTTCTCGTTTACTGGAGCAGACCCTTAAACTCGATAGCTGTATGGATTTAAGGGTCTTCTATACCTTGCGTAAAACAGCAAAAATATGCACTTCGTACTACCGTGTTTCGGACGCCGTTTTTCAACCTAAAAAAATGTGAAACATCTTAAATTGTTCTTTATGCTTTTGGCTTTATGCTTTATTCTTTAAGGCTTTATGCTTTTGTCTTATATCTCATAATTGAAAGAAATCGTCGGCAACTCCTTTTAATCAACAGTTTAAATGAGTAAAATCGATTATTTTTAACAAATTTTTGGGAGTTTTAAGCAATAATTTCCATATTTTAAGCTAACACGTAAAAAATATAAAGCCTTCTTTATAACTTAAAGTAGTTTCCCAGATTATTAATTTATAAATAGAATCCGAAACACGTTATTACGAATGCATGTTTCAACGATTTTGCGGCTTGAGTCGGGCCTTTTGCATTGAAATCATACAGTACACTCGGGAGTTTTCTTCAAGGTAAAGAAGTGCCTTAACACGTTACGCTACCGATGAAATGGACATTGCGCTTCCTAATTTAGTAGTAGGGGGTGCATTACTGCTCGCTTCGCTCGCTCTATCATGACGAAACCAATGTAAACAGATTATTGTATGATCTGATATTTTCACTGACATTAAGATTGAGCTGTGAACGTTTCAAACGAATTTTGATATTACCAACTAAAGGAAACAATATGATATGTAACACCAGTTGTTTGGCTTATAATACAGTAAGCCTTTTGTTTGCATTGTTATCGTTATTATTTCAAATCTATAAAAAATCGTTATCTCCGTAATTGAACAAGTAACTAAGCAAACATACCACTGATAACAAAAAATGCTTCCTTATCACGTACATGCGTCAGAAACATAATTCTGTCTGTCGGAAGCGCTTAAAACCTGTACAAAATGTCACAAAAAGTTACAGAAGAAACTTACCGAGTGCTGAGCTCTGACGTCACGGTGTAAAAGGTGTTAAAACTTCAGATAAGTTTTTATACGGTTCTTAACTGTTTGAGGTTCAGTTTCACGTGCAGAGCTTCGTGATATCTTACTTTCTTTGAAAGTTTGTCAATTTCAAATACAGCTGCTAGTGGAATGGAAATGTCGCTTTCTATCATGGTTGTTGCTAGTAAAGTGATGAGTTGTGTCTATTAGACTTTAAGAAGATTATAAATGTACCTTATTTATAACTGTTGCTAACGTAAGCTGTTGCTAAATAAAATAACACCTTCCATTTGTTTTCAATAGCTCCGCCTATCAGGAACAATTTAAAACAATTCGATCACGCAGTTCAGTGCTGACGTGAGTTCAACGAATTTCCTAAATTAAGTTTATATGTTTTAGGGTTTCAACTATTCAGGAAATCGGACTACTCACGAAGTCGTTGAATAGCTGCCTACGTGTACGAAATATATTAGTAGAATTTGTTTGCACCTTAGCTTCCAGCCCCTGCCCACGTGCTGCATCGTTTCGCTCGCACCTTCAATTTGCAACATAGGACTTTGGACTGCTTCGCTTCACTCGCAGCAGGAAAACTCGCCTCGCGAAATTGCAACCCGGCCTTCGGCCTCGTAGACGGTAAAATCCCAACCCTGAACTTGAACCATTTTTATAATATTCTAAGCTTGTTTTTTCTATCGATTTTGGGGGAACCAGACGATCTATAAGGTCGTGTAAAAAACATAATGTGCAGAATAACCGCCTATATTTATTTGTTTACATAAAACAAACAAAAATTCTTTCCAGTACGAAAAGTCTCAACAATAATTTACTTCCTGTAAAAGAAAGTGCTCCCAGCCAGTTGTTGGATTTTTGACTAACGACCTCGTCCGAGCCACTTTGCAAACCAACGTATGGAACGAATTTGGAAGAAACCGGAGTGGCTGTTAGAGTACGGACACAATATACATTTTAATTACACTCCAAAACGTCTTCTGGGGACCATGATTCAGCGTCTATTCAGCGCCTTCGTGTGTAGACCAATTTCCTAAATATGTGGTTTAAACCATAAAACATATAAACTTAATATTAGAAATTCGCTCACCACGTCAGCGGTTCAGCTGCGTGAACGAATTATTACTTTTTACATTCCAAACTTTAAACAAAAAAGTTTTAAAATTATTCCACTTAAGACGTGTCCATAAAGATTTGTTTAAGTCACTTCTAGAACGACGAACCAACACATGCATTTACATTTATTACCATAGCAACCAATTGAATAATAGAACAGATAAAACAGCTTGTTTGCTCCAATATTTCCATTAACAGCTGATTTCAAACTTTGAAGCAATTATATGTATTCCTAACTTTTAGGTTAGGTTTTCATTAAAGTGTAAACCTGAGACGTGCTGGTTCTTTTAACCTTTATTATAATTGCTGTTTAAAACATACGAAATAATTTGATTTCACATTTAACATTATTTACTATCTTAGCTTTATGTTTGTTATTAATCGTACACCTTTATTTAAAAAAAAAACCTAACATGATTACGTATATAGAAGGTTCCAACGGGGTTGGCGTGCGAAGCACGAAGAGGTTTCCCCTAGATATTAAATAATGTTAACAAAAGAATTTGTAGTTGAGTTTTCCAAATCGATTAGTATTCTGTCGCCTACCGTTGTATAACATACCAATTGGCAACATTGTAACTCAGGGGTTTGCGTACCTGACTGGGAAACTCAACCCTCACTTCGAATAAACCAAGTCCATTAAGTTTGTCCATTGATGTAGAAATGGTTGATTTCAGTCAAAATATAAACTGTTTGAACTTCGTAAGCGTTTTTCGCCCTACAACTTAAAACCAACATTGCAAGAATTTCAAACCCTCTCAGAGGACACAGGGTGTATTTTTATTCTATCGAACTTTCCTTGTCATTAATAACCTTCTGTTTCCTTTCATAATCTCTTGTTGGAAATAGAGGTTCCACGAATTTAAGCCAATGCGTAAACAAGGCTGAAAGGGCCGTAAATCAAACTAAGCCATGACAAAAAAGAATGCTAGAAAAACAATTTATTATCCTTTTTATCGATTTAAATCAAATTTAAAGTCATATCTGGTAAATCGTACTATGTTAGGCTTGGTTTGTATGTTGGCAGAGTATATAGTTTTCTTGTTGATGGGGGGAGAATCGGATTTTACCATCACGCGTTTTACCATGCATTTTGTGGAACGCTCCTAATGTGAAACGCTCCTAATGTGAAACGCTCCTAAAGTGAAACGCTCCTAAAGTGAAACGCTCCTAAAGTGAAACGCTCTTAATGTGAAACGCTCCTAAAATGAAACGCTCCTAAAGTGAAACGCTCTTAATGTGAAACGCTCCTAAAGTGAAACTCTTCTAAAGTGAAACGCTCCTAAAGTGAAACCCTCCTAAAGTGAAACGCTCTTAATGTGAAACGCTCCTAAAATGAAACGCTCCTAAAGTGAAACGCTCTTAATGTAAAACGCTCCTAAAGTGAAACACTTCTAAAGTGAAACACTTCTAAAGTGAAACGCTCCTAAAGTGAAACGCACCAAAAGTGAAACGCTCTTAATGTGAAACGCTCCTAATGTGAAACGCCCTAAAGTGAAACGCTCTTAATATGAAACGCTCCTAATGTGAAACGCCCTAAAGTGAAACGCCCTAAAGTGAAACGCTCCTAAAGTGAAACGCTCTTAATGTGAAACGCTCCTAATGTGAAACGCCCTAAAGTGAAACGCTCCTAAAGTGAAACGCTCTTAATATGAAACGCTCCTAATGTGAAACGCCCTAAAGTGAAACGCTCCTAAAGTGAAACGCTTTTAATATGAAACGATCTTAATGTGAAACGCTCCTAATGTGAAACGCTGCTAAAGTGAAACGCTATTCCGCTGCTTAGGGGCGGGCCTAGTGTCACGTTATCCATTTTTACACACAATAGTATAGAGAAAGTATAGTGACCGCAAAAAAATCGATGTTGAGATTTTTGTGGAAATATCCGTTTTGGGACCCCCTGAGTCCAAAAAAGTGGTTTTTACAAAATGTCTGTCTGTATGTCTGTATGTATGTCTGTATGTCTGTATGTCTGTATGTCTGTATGTAGACAAAGCTAGAGAGAAAACTATTCGATCGATTTCAACCAAATTTGCACCAGACATGTCCAGTACGCCTGTATAGA
>JAGFPH010000485.1:209097-235708 GCA_018207615.1 Philaenus spumarius
CCGCATCTTTCTAAAAATTCTCGTTTAGCTAATAATAATAATAATAATAACTGTTTTTGGGGGTTTTTTGGCCATAAAGGAGGTTGTTTAAAAAAAAATTCAAAACCATTTTACGTGCATCTATGAAGACCTAATTGACGTGTTTGGTGCAAATTTTTTCGAAATCGATCGAATAGTTTTCTCTCTAGATAATAATAATAATATTTATTAGTTAATCTCCAAGTTTAATAAAAAAACTCTCCTACCCCACCCTACAAGTCACAGTGAATCTGTTTAGTAGTTTAAATGTATTTGTGAGAAAGTATGTGCCAGTTCCTGGTACCGTTTATTTACTTTCTCACTATACTACAGTATAGAGAAAGTATAGTGATCGCAAAAAAATTCGATGTTGAGATTTTTGAAGAAATATCCGTTTTGGGACCCCCTGAGTCCAAAAAAGTGGTTTTTACAAAATGTCTGTCTGTATGTCTGT
The DNA here is from genome assembly GCA_018207615.1 of Philaenus spumarius. Lineage (NCBI taxonomy): Eukaryota > Metazoa > Arthropoda > Insecta > Hemiptera > Aphrophoridae > Philaenus > Philaenus spumarius. The sequence goes on from JAGFPH010000485.1 coordinate 209,570, forward strand.
ATGTATGTCTATATGTATGTCTGTATGTATGTCTGTATGTATGTCTGTATGTATACAAAGCTAGAGCGAAAACTACTCGATCGATTTTAACCAAATTGGCACCAGACATGTCCAGTAGGCCTGTATAGATGCACGAAAAATGGTTTTTAAACATTTTGAAAAACAACCCCATTTTTGGCCAAAAACCCCCCAAAAAATCAGTTATTATTTTTTTATAAAAAAACGGCTCTAACGATTTTGATAAAATTTGGCTTATTTGTAGCCTTTAATGTACCCTACAATATGCAAAAACCCGCATCTTTCTAAAAATTCTCGTTTAGCTAATAATAATAATAATAACAGATTTTTGGGGATTTTTTGGGCATAAAGGAAGTTGTTTTTCAAAATTTTTCAAAACCTTTTTACCTGCATCTATGAAGACCTAATTGACGTGTTTGGTGCAAATTTGTTCGAAATCGATCGAATAGTTTTCTCTCTAGATAATAATAATAATATTTATTAGTTAATCTCCAACTTTAATAAAAGTATACAAAGCTAGAGAGAAAACTATTTGATCGATTTCAACCAAATTTGCACCAGACATGTCCAGTAGGCCTGTATAGATGCACGAAAAAGGGTTTTTAAACATTTTGAAAAACAACCACATTTTTGGCCAAAAAAACCCCAAAAAATCTGTTATTATTTTTTTATAAAAAAACGGCTCTAACGATTTTGATAAAATTTGGCTTATTTGTAGCCTTTAATGTACCCTACCATATGCAAAAACCCGCATCTTTCTAAAAATTCTCGTTTAGCTAATAATAATAATAATAATAGATTTTTGGGGATTTTTTGGGCATAAAGGGGGTTGTTTTTCAAAATTTTTCAAAACCTTTTTACGTGCATTTATAAAGACCTAATTGACGTGTTTGGTGCAAATTTGTTAGAAATCGATCGAATGGTTTTCTCTCTAGATAATAATAATAATATTTATTAGTTAATCTCCAACTTTAATAAAAAAACTCTCCTACCCCACCCTACAAGTCACAGTGAATCTGTTTAGTAATTTAAATATGTTTGTGAGAAAGTATGTGCCAGTTCCTGGTACCGTTTATTTTTATAGTCACACACTCTACGTACGTTGACTCGTGAATCTCAATAATTCTGGCAAAACGGTTTCACGCACTTTTCCAGTTATTTCCAAAACAGTTATATTTTTCAAAATATTTCGGATAAACCTTTAAAAAATCCACCCTTCACTGGCAGCTATTCCATACGCCACCCTCCTATTTCATAACCCTATTACTACATTGCCTTCGGGCAAACGGCCTCCCCCTGATTCAATTTCATCCAAACAAATCACGCACAAATCGACGGTAAACGGATTAGATATCGACAGACCTTCGCGCCGAGTCTTGCTATAATAAAACTGAATACTTGTTATGATAAAAATACAACTAAACACTATAAATTCAATGCAGACCAATTATAGTGCGTAACGAAGGTTACCAATTCAATAAGAACGGTTCAATATCTCGCTGGATTGCACAGTTCAGACTGCAGTAGTTTGCTATTAAAATACTTAGCCTATAAGTTTGCGACGAGGTAGTTTATTAAAACAGTTTTGCCTCAGCGAGCGACGTGAGGAAGTTTCCAGTAAACTTAATTTAGTTCTTATAAACTTGTACGTTGTTGAAGTAAACAAACGTTATAAGTTAGCTTTTCTTTCTTTTTTTGCCTTACTGGACTGGATATATTTACATAAATACCTTAATTCCTTGGTAAAAGAAAAACCAAAATGTAATATAAGTATTGACTACCATGGGTTACTTGACAACATTGCAGACAGAATATTCCGTAAACAAGGTTATAAAACTGGCTTTTAAAACAAAAAACAACTTGGATAAAGCAATCGAACCAAAACATAAAGAGGATTGTCCTTACAACGCTAGTGGAATATACAACATTATTTGTGACAATTGCGAAAAACATTATATAAGTTAAACAGGAAGATCGTTCAAAACTCGTTTCAAATAGCACATTCCCAACCGTAATCTTAACCCAAACCAATCAAAATTTGCTGAACATCTAATAGACACCGGTCATACTTACACTAATATCCAAAATAATTTGCAAATTTTAAATAAATGCTCCAAAAGACCAACCATGAACGTAATTGAAGAATTCCACATTTATAAAGCAACTATTTTAGACCCAAACTCTTTGTTAAACGAGAAGATACATTTCCAATCCAACGCTTTGTTTGACAGTATTATCAGAGCCGAACCCCTTCAATCTCCGAAATAAATAAAACTACAGAGAAAAATCAGTACTGAGGCAAGGACGGGCCGGGGTGCACGTGTGCGAGTTGCATTTTAAAATAAACTACATCGGCATATTCATGGCCCATTACGTGTGTTTGTGTTTTTGTGTTAATGTTTGTGGAGTGTTTGTGTATAATTTATAGTTTTTTGACGCGCATTAAACAAATGCAAGTCATTTTAAAAATTTGTTTATAAACGGTTTGAAAATGCCTGAAAAAATAGGCGAAACGTACGTCACCGTATAGAAAGTGATCAAAACAGGACTGCGAGCAGTACAAGGAATTAAGGTATTTATACAAGTTAGCTGTTGTACTCAGCTTTGTTCGTTTTGAAAATAAGGTAAACAAGTACGTGATTTAAAGGAATCGTTTATTTGTATATAGGTCGCAAAAATGGAAAAAACTTACGAAATTTTGTTTGGTTGTTACATTCATAAATAATTCGTTCACCAGCCGCTGACGTGAGTTGATTGAATTTGCAAAGTTGCGTTTCTACGTTTTAGGGTTTCAATCATTTGGGAAACTGGTATATTCACGAAAGCGCTGAATATCTGCCTCAGTGTACAAAATATATTAGAACTTGAAATATTGTTCATAGATGCTAAAGGCGAACTAAGTAAGGATTTACAAAATATTTGTTAAAATTTCACGTTATTAGGTGTTATGTTTTTTTAGATATAAAACAAACAATATTTATAGTTTTAGGGGTTGTTTCAACCTTTAAAGGCCAAATATTTTAAAATCCATTCCTAAAGCGCCTCTAGTGCCTTCGAGCAATATATGTACCAAATTTCATGTTCTAGGCAGTATGGTTTTTGAGATATATAACAAACAATAATTATTGTTTTAGGGGTTGTTTCAACCCTTAAAGGTCAAATATTTTAAAACCTTTCTTAGTGAGCACCTATGGCCCTAGAGGAAGCTACGTACCAAATTTCTTTCCAATCCGGTCAGTAGTTTTTGAGAAATCGTGATCAGTGAGTCAGTGGATTTGGCTTTTATATATATAGATAATTAACTTAAATACGTTCAAATTAATTTTATTACAGGTTGAGACTGTAGTAAAATTTTAATTAGGCTGAAGTTGAAAAACGGAATATTTTGTTTAGGCCACGTCTAGGTATGAATCCATGGAATTGCTGTATAGAAGTTCAGAACACAAAAACACTTTATCGATTTGATTGAACAGCATACTTTAAATTGAAAACAAGAAATTGCCGACTCACACAAAACACTACCACGTGACATGTCAAAGACAGACTGTCCTTTGCAACTAAAGCTGCAGCTGCGACTTTGATCTGTTCCGGACTGCCCACTTGACCCAAAGAGCTTCAAAGGGTTATTCTAACTTGTAATCCGATTGAAATACTCCAGCCCAGTAGTTTATTGTAAACCTGTAGTTTTCCATTTCTTCAAATATGAAATTTACATATTAAAGATGAGCTATTGCAGTAACCCTTATAACGAGACCTAAGTTCGGGAGTACTAAATGAGCACCGATCATGGTCCCCAGAACACGTTTTGAGGTGTCATTAAAAATTATATGTGTTCAACCTTACAGGTCGTTTGGTTCCCCCAAAATCGATCAACAAGTAAAATACCATAAAATTACCCGGTTTAAAACCACGGGACATCTAATGATCCGAGGCCGAAGGCCGACTTTGTACTGTGCGAGCGAAGCGAACTAACCCGCAAGGTTGATGTGCAAATTAGAAAAACGAGTTTTACCGCTGCGAGCGGGACGAAGCAGCTCGTGATTCGAAGCTGGAGGCTTAGGTGTAAACAAATTCTACTAATATATTTTGTACACGTAGACAGCTATTCAGCGCCTTCGTGAGAAGACCAATTTTCCAAATTGTTGGTTGAGAAAATAAAACATACAATATTAATTTTCGGAAATTCACTAAACTTACGTCAGCGGTCCTCATGTGAAAACCAAGAGTTTCCATTACTTGGTTTATTAATAAAAAACACTGAGCTTGATTTTGAAGATGGTAGATTTGAAAAAAAATTAACTTGAATACAGATTCTCACAAACAATACGTACTCAGATTTAACGACACTGTCGCCCTCTTCAGTCAAGCACGGGCTGCAACAATCAAACTATAACTGATAGTGGTTCCTATAACTAAAAGTTACAGTTTGATTGTATTACAGAAAAGCGAAATAGACGTTAAAACGCATTTTAGTAATAACCGTATTACTATTTCAGTAATATTTCATAAAGTTTTAGAACATTCTAGAATATGCTACAACATTCTGGAATATTCTACAACATTCTGGAATATTACATCACTCTGAATTATTCTACACCATTCTGGAATATGCTACAACATTCTGAAATATTCTACAACATTCTGGAATATTCTACAACATTCTGGAATATTCTGGAATATTCTAAAATTTTCTTAAATATTCTACAACATTCTGGAATATTCTAAACCATTCTGGAATATTCTACATCATTCTAGAATATGATACAACATTCTGGAATATTCTACAACTTTCTGGAATATTCCACATCACTCTGAATTATTCTACAACATTCTGGAATATTCTACAATATTCTGGAATATTCTAAAATTTTCTGAAATATTCTACAACATTCTGGAATATTCTACATCATTCTGGAATATTCTACAACATTCTGGAATATTCTACAACTTTCTGGAATATTCTACATCACTCTGAATTATTCTACAACATTCTGGAGTATTCTACAACATTCTGGAATATTCCACAACATTTTGAAATATTCTAGAACATCCTGGAAGCTTATATAATATTCGGTGACATTTTGGCAAGTATCGGCCACTTCGGCACTCGATTCCCAGCAGCTTTGCCGACTTCCCATAAGAAATCCATATGTGCGATGCGCTCAATACACACACGTATCTCCGAACCCAACCACTGTAGTTCCGAACCAAAACTTCTTCATGGATGGGGGATGGAAGGCTACCATACCATATAACCCCCATGGGTCTAGAGAATATTCGTAATGTAGAATATTCCAGAATGGTGTAGAATATTCCAGAATGTTGTAGAATATTCCAGAATGTTGTAGAATATTCCAGAATGTTGTAGACTATTCCGTTATGTTGTAGAATAATCCAGAATGATGTAGAATATTCCAGAATGTTGTAGAATATTCCAGAATGGTATAGAATATTCCAGAACGTTAAAGAATATTACAGAATGTTAAATAATATTCCAAAATGTGAAAGAATATGTTTTAGAATATTCCAGAATATTATAGAATATGCCAGCATAGTATTTAAATAGTATTTGTATAAATGGTGTATTTCCGATGTGTATCTAATTAATTTTCCTGTGATTTTTCACAGGGCTTACAAGTATATCTTATTATTTCATGGGGGGGTCCATTCTTTAATAATTAATACACCCTTAAAATAAGTCCCTGAGAATTCAGAATGGAGTTGTCCTAGACTAAATGACTTTCGACTACTATATTAGAGAGCTGATATTATAGGACTCACGAAATATATGATGTTGATATAACGGTAGTTCTTGATTAAGGTTCGTATTTAATTATAACTCAATAAAATTTGCTTGACAGTTTTATTAGTTTTATTACGCTACACGTTTCGCCGTTTAGTTAAATAAAAGCTTAATGGCACCTAACGACCAAATATGAAGGGTAATAAAATTTATATTCCGTTACGCTGATTTTATGATGTAAATAATTCGACCACGCAGCTCAACCACTGACGTGAGTTGAGCAAATTTCAAAAATTAAGTTTATAGGCCTATGTTTTAGGGTTTGAACCAACAATTTGGGAAATATGTCTATTCACGACGGTGCTGAATAGCTGCAAAATGGTTCGCACGCCATTCCGCATATTGGGAGTATCTTCAATACACGAAGCATTGCGTGCTTCGCACGCCAACCTCCGTATTGGGAGTGTCTTCAATACACAATGCATTGCGTGCTTCGTCCGCCAACCCCACGGTAGGATCCACCACATGGCTTTGATCCGGGTACTTTTTTATCGATTTTGGGTTAACCAAGCGAGCTATAAGGTTGCGTAAAGAAACAAAATGTGCAGAATAACATCCTACATTTATATTTAATTTGTAGAAAAAACTCGGAAACAAATTTATTCTCGTAGGAAAAATTTTAAAGAATAGTTACTTCCTGTCAAAAAACGTGCTTCCGATTGTTGGATTTTTTGGCTAACGAACTCGTCCAAGCGACGTAGAAGACCAACATGTGTACCAAATTTGAACCAAATCGGACTTAAAAAGCGGCCGCTAGAGTGCGAAAACATATATACATATATATGATTTTTAATGACACCCCAAAACGTGTTCTGGGGACCATGATCGGTGCTCATTTGCTACTCCCGACCTTGGGTCTTACCATAAGGGCCACTGCAATAGCTCATTTTTCCTATGGAAATTCGCTAATAATTCGATCATGCAGCTGAACCAATGACGTGAGTTGAGCGAATTCTCACTTCTGACTTTTAGTTTTTATTAGGGTACAACAAATGGTGCGACGTTCATTGCCGAAACACAAAATTCCCGACTTTATGTCACATGATAACTGGATTAAATAATATTTCGACCACGAATTAATATTAATAATAATATGAACTGACGACTTGAGTTGAGCGAATTTCCAAAATTACGTTTATCTGTTTTTGGGTTTCAACCAACTATTATAAAATTGGTCTACTCACGAAGGCGTTGAACAGCTGCCTCTGTGTACGAAATATATTAGTAGAATTTATTTGCACCTAAGCCTCCAGCCCCGGCCCACGCGTTGCTTCGTCCCAACTTGCACATCTAACTTGCGACCTCGGATTGTGGACTGCTTCGCTTCGCGAGTTGACCTCGTGTCAGAAGCTGCTCCACGGTAAAAATCCCCCACGTGTATTTGAACCGGGTACTTTTATGGTATTTTATGTTTTTATCGATTTTAGGTGAACCAGACGTGCTATAAGGTCGTGTAGAAAAGCAAAATGTACAGAATAATCTCCTATATTTATTTTTTAGATAAAACCACAAAACAACTTCCATTCTAATACGAAAAATCAAACATTGTTACTTACTATCAAAAAACGTGCTTCGGTTGTTCGATTTTTGGCTAACGAACTCGTCCGAGGGACTTAGAAAACCAACGTGTTGCGACGATCAGCTTTCAGCCTCCACCGCCGAAAGCCACCTGCGACGATCTGACCAGCTCTCTTTTTAATCGCCGCCGCAAGAAATTTTTTCACCATCCTGCGGACAGTATTTCTTACTATTTAAAAGGAATCTACGTTAATGTTTGCCTATAAAGAACCTCGACTCTTGTCGGGGTCGTACCGTTTGGAGAACGTTTTACCCTTTTTATAACAAGTAATATTTTTTGAATATATTTATATATATACACATAGACTACGATTATCAGCTGGTTCAGGACTATTATTATTATAAATAATAAGAAATTATATACTTTGAACATAGCCAACTGGCTTCTGGATTTTTTAATTACTATTCAAGCAAATTATATACATTTATTCTGAATAATTACTCAATGCGACGTTAATATGAAAATTTTATAATTACAAAATAAATATATTCCTTATTCTATACCTCAGAATTATGACAGAATTTAACAATAATATATGCAAATTGTAACGTAGACTGCTGTGAGAGATAGATAAAAAAGGACTTTAATATTTAAAAAACTTAATTACGTTATCGATGAAATTAAAATAAACAAAATTTCTAATTGGGCCAACGATGCAATGCATGCTTGAAAAGCTATCACTGGCTGTACCTTATGAGAGTTTATTTAGCGTTCCCCTTGGAGTTCCTGTAGGTCTAGGAGTTACTGCTGACTCTTACGCCGATGACGTGTGATATATCCCTGAATTATGTACCATGAACTTCAGAGATGTCCTAGGCTCGTCTGCAGTCGCTCGGTCCCTGCACTGACAGTCTTGTTGATCGTCTGGTTTCCTCCAGGGTTCGAATAAATAACCCTTACTTGGATAAGTCCTGCTGTAGTCCTAAAGGCTGTAACCGTCTCTATTGTGTTAGGTTACGTTAAAATAATCATTGGCAGTATGCCTTCCTTTCGGTGAGATCCACTGTTAATTTTACAACCATTGATTCTTCACAGAACGAGAATACTGTCTTGTACATACAAATATTATGCGTCCTGACTCATTAATCTATAGCATCTGATATCTGTTAAGACAAATTTAATAAACGAGTAGCTTGGTGACTTCCTCGGAGTTCCTATTCAACTTTAAAACAATTTTAATAAACGAGTAGCGTGGTGATTTCCTCGGAGTTTCTATTTTGACTGCCGATCTGCACCGCAGCTTTTTCGGTTCTCCCTTTCGAGGGAAAATTATATTGCAATTTAGTTAAAATAAATTCCCTTCGTTTCCCTTACTTTAAAGGTGATTACCTTCGTTGATTCTTGAAGGAGAATTTTTTAATTATTTTTCCTGATCCCAGGATAATTAGTTTTATTAGTTAATCATTTAATAAATTTTAATTACGACGATTTATTATTATTTAATATTTAGCGTGTATTTTAGGTTGTTACCAACACTGGCTAGTGGGCAGAGTCAGCTTATCTTGTGTCGGTTCAAACTAATTCCTGTCCTTTCGAAGAAATAATCGTGTCATTTTTGGTCAGTCAGAAATTTACTAGTGTTTACTGATTTCCTATAACTCCCGATCCCGTAGCTGGATTCTGGATATCTCTTCGGTTTGTTGTTCTGGACAATTTCTGGATCATCAGCAAACTCGAATTGAAGCTGTACGACTTCCGGTTCGGTATCTACTATTTTTCACGTTTTCCGCATTTTTCGTATCACACTTTTCCGCGATTTCGGTTTTCCGGCATTTTTTCTTAATGTTATTTGTCCCTATAGACCCAACGATTGTTTTAATGTTTTTCTTATGTTTCTACCACTTTTAGTTCTTGAGTTCTGACACTTTTGGTTTTCCGAAAAAATTCATTTTGGGTACTTTAATTATAATGGATTTATTTTATTATGTATATCTATCTCTCTGGACCCTTTACATTACCGGTTATCATATTTTGGCAATTGCCGTTAATGTAAACTGAGTTTAGGCCTTTTTAGGCCTATACTTTCTATTTTTACTGAAATACGTTAATATTCGTGAGCTATTAACATTACATATTCTAATTTTAATTAGCTGTTATTATATTTCATTGCTCTTAACATTAAATTATTTTAATTTACCTTTTATTAATAAATTTACTTTCAATTTGATATTTATTCTTCACAATTCAATATTTATCAAAATCTGTTTCTGTTAACTTTTAATGACATTATTTATCTATATATTACACTTTTTACTTTTTTTCAAATTCTCAAATTTACCAATTTCGGTTTTTTGTGTTACTCTTGTTTTACGCATAATTTTTACACCTTTCATTTTATCAAAAAACTTTACTTATATAAATTGATCCATTTAATTTTCTTTATACAATTATATAAAAATATCAACTATTGTTTAATATTTAATTTTTCTATTGTTTTGTTGAACCTGCCCGGGCCATTATACATTTGGCCTGAACGAGTCGTTCTGGACCTTGCCTTCTAGGCTTGTCTAACATTGAATAAGCCTGTCTTATAGACATAGTAAATTTTACGATTTTATTTAAAAAATTTATTCTTAATAATTTGTGAATTGCGCGAGCTGAGCGAAGCCAGCCCGTCGCAACGTGTACCGAATTTGGACCAAATTGGACGTAAAATGCGACCGTTAGAGTGCGAACACACATATACATATATATAACATTTTGAAAGGCACCCCAAAACGTGTCCAGGGTCCATGATCGGTGCTCTTTTACTACTCCCGACCTTAGGTTTCACCACCGAGTTACTGGTCACTGAGTCGCCAATAATAAACCTTTATAACAGCTGATTGGCTTCAACGATGCAACAGAGAACCACACTTAGATTATATTTTAAGTTAGTATTTTTAATTTGTAATAAATTACCTGCTTACACGCTTCCTCAGCAAGGGTTAATTTAATTAAATTACAAGTGAAAACAACATGCACCAAGACCGGGATTTGAACCCGGGACCTTTACCTTTCCGTGGTAACACTCTACCAACTGAGCTATCCTGATCACTCCAGTAACCGTACAAGTGAGATAATATCGACCAATATCCGGAGTGATCAGGGTAACTCAGTTGGTAGAGTGTTACCACGGAAAGGTAAAGGTCCTGGGTTCGAATCCCGGTCTTGGTCCATGTTTTTTTCACTTGTAATTTAATTCCATTTTGAGGTTATGTTTACTACTTGGATCAAAACAAATGCTGAAACCCTTGTATTCCCAGAACGTATTCGGAAGAAGAATGATCGGTGCTCATTGAACATTCCCGACCTTAGGTGTTACCATAAGAGTCACTGCAATAGCACATCTTTCCTATGGAAATTCACTAATAATGCCATTCTTTACAAAAAATACTATCCTACTATAATGGCTTGCAATCCATCATGTGTACAGTTTACTAGATCTGAATAATGTTTAGAAAAATACATTTTAGTAGGAAGGTGTTCCTCAACACAAAAAAGCTGTCGAATATGTTTGTGTTTTGATTTATTCAGTGGGTCTTTAAATATCAATAATTGTCAAACGTTATTTTCTGTATTGGTGAATAGCGTGCGTAATTTACGAAGACACAACTGTCAACAATAAACCCCAACTGAAATTTATTGCATCTGATTTAATGCTCCAACAAACATTTAATATTAAACTAAGTGAACAATTTTGAAACGATATTTATTCTGAAAAATTCTTAATACCGTAAATATTATACTAGGGAAACACGTGCGTGCTCTGCACGCCAACCCTGCTGGAAACTTATATAATATACACGTAATCATGTTATGTTTTCTTTATAATAAAGGTGTAGGATAATAATAAACCCAAAGCTAAGATGGTAAATAATGTTAAATGTTCAAATCAAATTATTTTGAATCTATACTAATACTATAAAGAGGTAAAGTTTGTTTGTTTGTTTGTTTGTATGTAGGGGGTAATCTCTGGCGCTACTGAACCGATTGAAAAAATAGTCTTACTAATAAAAAGCTAGACTATCCCTGAGTAACATAGGCTATAATTCATTTCGGTAAAAACCTTTTTTTATTTTAATATTTGTAAATTTAGTCGGAAAAAATCTTAGGTTAGGCCTGGAATGATAAACCAACACATATGTATTTACATTTATTACCAAAGCAACCAATTGAATAAAATAACAGATAATATAGATGTTTGCTTCAATATTTCCATTAACAGCTGATTTCAAAATTTGAAGCAATTATTTTTGTATTTCTAGCTTTTAGGTTAGGATTTTAAAGTGTAGACCTGAGCTTTGCTGGTTCTTTTAACTATTATTAACTGCTGTTATAAAATATAAGAAATAATTTGGTTTGAACATTTAACATTATTTACCATCTTAGTTTTGAGGTTATTATTAATACTACAACTTTATATAAATAAAACATAACGTATGTTTTTACAAGGTTCCATTGGGGGTTGGCGTGCGAAGCACGCAGGGGTCTCCCCTAGTATTTTATAATAGCAGTTATAATAAAGGTTAAAAGAACCAGCAAGGTTCAGGTCTACACTTTAATAAAAACCTAACATTAAAAATAGAAATACAAATAATTGCTTTAAAGTTTGAAATCAGATGTTAATGTAAATATTAGAGCAAACAGCTATTTTATCTGTTATCTTATTCAATTGGTTGCTATGGTAATAAATGTAAATACAAGTGTTGTTTCATCAGTCTAGGCCTAACCTAAGAATTTTTTCCGACTAAATTTACGAATATTAAAATAAAAATAGGTCTTTATCCAAATGAATTACAGCCTATGTTTCTCAGGGATAGTGTAGCTTTTTGTTAGCAAAACTATTTTTTCAATCGGTTCAGTAGTTCCAGAGATTACCCCCTACATACAAACAAAAATTTTTTACCTCTTTATAATATCAGTATAGATGAACAGCTCGCGTTAGAAATTGTTATAAATAAGGTACATTATAATCTTCTTGATAGCAACAGAGATGTATATGGGAAACGACATTTCCATTTCACTAGCTGCTGTATTTGAAATTGACAAACTTTCAAAGAAAGAAAGATTCACAAAGCTCTTCACGTGTACCCGCCGCTGAAACAGTTAAGAACCGTATAAAACTTACCTGAAGTTTTAACACCTTTTACACCGTGACGTCACAGCTCAGCACGCGGTAACTTTCTTCTGTAACTTTTTGTGACGGTTTTAAGCGCTTCCGTCAAACTAAATTATGTTTCTGACGCATGTACGTGATAAGGAAGCACTTTTTGTTATTAATCGTATGTTTGTTTATTTACTTGCAGTTATAATAAAAGTTAAAAGAAACAGCAAAGCTCAGGTTTACACTATAATAAAAACCTATCCTAAAAGTTACAAATACAAATAAATTCCTTTAAAATTTTTAATCAGCTGTTAATGGAGATATTAGAGCAAACAGCTGTTTTATCTGTTATTTTATTCAATTGGTTGCTATGGTAATAAATGTAAATAGATGTTTTGTTTCATCAGTCTAGGCCCAACCTAAGATTTTTTCCGACGAAATTTACAAATATTGAAATAAAAACGTTTTATCAAAATGAATAAACAGTTTTACTAATTTTGAAAAAATAGTTTTACTAATAAAAAGCTACCTATCCCTGAGTAACATAGGCTATAATTCATTTTGATAAAAACATTTTTTATTTCAATATTTGTAAATTTCGTCGGAAAAAATCTTAGGTTGGGCCAGACTGATGAACCGACACATGTATTTACATTTATTACCATAGCAACCAACTGAATAAAATAACAGACGAAACGGATGTTTGCTCCTATATTTCCATTAACAGCTGGTTTCAAACTTCGAAGCAATTATTTGTTGACCGAGCGAAGCGAGGTCTCCGTTTTAACTCGACCGTTCGGCATTTCGTCTGTGTGTCTGTATGTCTGTATGTCTGTCTCACGATTACGGCCAAACGCTTTGATCGATTTTGATGATATTTTGCATGAATGTTCCTTATTCTTAGGCCGAGCCATGTATATATAAGGTTTTTTTCCATTTTTCGTTTTTAACCCCTTAAATAAAATAAAAATGGCGGCCACACCGTTTCTCTCAGTGTAAGCTTTTTTCCAAAGCCAGTGGCTTAACCGTAAGTCGAATTTAAAAACTAATGACATTTTGCCAATAGCAAATTTTATTTTCAACAAAATTGTATTCTTGATTTTTTTCCGTATCTCTTACGGTAAGCTCACAAAATGGCCGTAAACTTCAAATTTGTTAAAAATCGTCCAAGTTTTTGTATTTCAGCCATGTTTTTATACGTTTATTCTAAACCAATTCAAAAGTGTTCCATAGCTTTTTTGTATATAAAGGTTCAAAGAATGCATATATGCTAGTAAAAAAATAATTGAAGTAAAATTAACAAAGTTGTTAGCTCAAGAAACATTTATTAGTTATTAGCATGTTCAGTAACGAAAGGAAAAAGTTCAACTTTAGGCCTACATTAAAAGTAGTAAACATTTTTGTAATTTTTTTCATAAATGTAAAAAAAGTTTCGTAATTTAGTTCTAAATATAATTGTATAAAAACATGTTTATCAATTTCAAATTTCTTATTTTGAAAACACCAGTTTTTATGTTCCTACTACAAGACTGCTAACAAAACTAGGCCAGTTTTGAATAGTAATTTAGGAATATATCCTTTGCCCAAAAATGGCATATAATAATAAGAAAGTGTAGAGAATAAATCAAAGAACTTAACAGAATACATAAAAGTATTTGACTTAGCTTTATTTGAATTACAAAATGAGATGAAACAAATGAAACCTGTCGGCGATAAAAGACGTACAAAAAATGACCGTTAGACACCGTTTGAAGGTACATGGGTTGAGAATAAAGTTGAGGTTACTATCAAGACGTTTTAACATCGTTTGTTTTCATTATTTCTAATATTGGAATATGGTATATGATATGGAAGTTATGGAACTGTAAATACATTGTTAAGTTTTAGTTATTTAAATATGTAAATATTTAATTCTATGTTTTCCCTCAATAACGTGATATTTTTAGCTATCTTACGCATTATTAACCTAAATAAAACACAATGCCTCTAAAAGAAAATCTTTAGCAGTTAAAGCTCAAGAAAAGGAAAAAAACGAGAACTAGAAATCCCGGAATCGCGGGAATTTCAAAATAATGTTTAACTTCCTACACATTGTGCTTACTTCCTTACTGGCACACTATTTTTAACCTAAGCTCAAAACCACATTTGTTATTTCAACGAGCGAGGTCTACTGTTCACAGAACTACTAGTATTTCTAACTTTTAGGTTAGGTTTTTATTAAAGTGTAGGCCTGAGCCTTGCTGGTTCTTTTAACCTTTATTATAATTGCTGTTATAAAATACACAAAATAGTTTGATTTGAGCATTTAACATTATTTACCATCTTAGCTTTTTGGTTATTATTAATCCTACTCCTTTATTATAAAGAAAACATAACATGATTATGTGTATATGAGGTGCCAACGGGGTTGGCGTGCGAAGCACGCAGAGTTTTCCCCTAGTTGTTTATAGATTTAAAAATAGATTAACAAAAAATTTACCAACCTGGAAAACACGATCATTAAAAAATTACCATTACTTATCAATGTAATTAAAAAGTTAAAATTTATCTAATAAAGCACTGTTATTATTATTCCAGACTCCCAGCGTCCCAATGGCCCGAGCGGGTTGGGTACTGAGGACACTGCTACTGAACGACGCCAGCGGCATCCTCAGAGACCGGAAGTCGTCCGGAGGAAGATTGGTCGTGCGAAGATGTGCCAGCGGAAGTGAACTGGTGGACTGGTTGATGTCGCTGATTCCCAGTATCAACTCCAGACATTTGGCCACGGGGATGTGGCAAGCGTTGCTGGAAGAAGGAGTCATATTCCACGGTGAGTCGATCTTTTCATCGGGACGAGTTATAAATCACGCTACCCCAGTAACATGTACTAATCGGTTTGGTTGATATAAGTGAGGTAGTCGATATAGAAGAGGTATTGTGAAACTAGCAAATTATAATTTCGTTTTTCCGTCTACAGCCAACCATATCACTTAGCAGCAACATCACTTCTGATACATTGACGCCATCTTTAGGCATACATTCAATACAAAAAAATACAATTCGACATTTATACTCTTACTGTTATAATTGTGCCAAATTTGTTGCACAGGAGTTGCGGTAGGAGTTAACAAATATAAATTGTAATGCGTAACGAAAAAAAATTTTATTAATTTTTTTCTATGGCAATGACAAAAATATAAAATACGAGTAACGAAAAAGCGTTATAAAATTGGTTGCTACGGCAAAGAATGTAAATACATTCAAGAAACATGTGTTTTGGTTCGTCAATTTAAATTAAGACACGATCGGATCAGTCCGGCGTAGTTCAGATATTATAGACTGGCGTTTAAATATATCCAATAAACATAAAATGTTGGTTAATCAGTCTAGGCCTAACCTAAAATTATTGTATGTATGTTGCCGTTAAGGCAGGTAAAATAAATTAAACATGCACACAATAATATTAAGCTCAAGCAGTTCATTTTTTGTCTTCTCAGTCATTGTGTGTATGACTCAGCAACAAGAAACTTTGATTGCCATGATGGTAGGAAGTGAAGCAACTTTCACATGTATGAAATTACAACTCCCATTTCGGAGAATTCGAACCATTAACTAAAAAATATATTGAGTGAAAATGCAACAAAATTTTTATCTGCAACTTGATACACTATGTTTCAGGTGCCATAAGTCAAAAAAAGTTACTAACATTTTGTTTATCTTCCATAATGTTTTTCAAATTTGAAAAAATTCGTCATCAATAAGTAATGCAAAGAAAGCTATAAAATTATATTTTTTAAATAATTCGACCAGACAGCTGAACCTCTGACGTGAGTTGAGCGAAATTCCGAAAATAAGTTATACACTTTAGGGTTTCGATTATTTGGAAAATTGTTCTACTCGCGAAGGCGCTGAATAGCTGTCTGAGTGTACAAAATATAGCAGCAGAATTTGTTTGCACCTCGACTTGCGGCCTAGAATTTTTAATTGTTTTTGTAAACATCTCTAGTGAATAAGACCACCCGTTCGCGAAATAACTTTAACAGGCGCCATTTTGAAACGGTTAAAGATAAAGTCAAACTTTAAATACAAAAAAATGTTTTTGAAATACTTTTGCAATTATGCGCTTCACGACTAACGTTACAATTTGGAGTTTCTGAGTTTCAATCAGTTTTTTTTTTTTTATGAAAAATTTGAAAACTTTTGAGTAAAGGAACTTAAGCACATTTTTGGAAAAGGTATCTTCTCATGAATCTAGGATAAAGGTTGGTTTATGTAGGCTATGTTATGTGGTAACAATAAAACTACAGTCGTGGTCATAGAAATTGCATCACTTAAGGCTCTACTTTACCTTGAAGAAAACTCCCAAGTGTACAGTATGATCAATGCAAAAGGCCTGACTCAAGCCGCAAAATCGTTGAAACATGCTTTCGTAATACCGTGTTTCGGATTCTATTTATAAATTAATAATCTGGGAAACTACTTTAAGTTATAAAGAAGGCTTTATATTTTTTACGTGTTACCTTAAAATATGGAAATTATTGCTTAAAACTCCCAAAAAATGCGTTAAAAATAATCGATTTTTACTCATTTAAACGTTTGATTAAAAGGAGTTGCCGACAATTTCTTTCAATTATGAGGTATAAGACAAAAGCACGAAGCCTTTAAGAACAATTTAAGATGTTTCACAACTTTTTAGGTTTAAAAACGGCGTCCGAAACACGGTAATACGAAGTGCATATTTTTGCTGTTTTACGCAAGGTATAGAAGACCCTTAAAAATAATGAAGGATCTCCTTAAACCAATGTTGTTCTTACCTTATGATAATTTTAAATGTTTTGCAAAGGAAATGCGTCACTTATCTGTCGTGAAAAATGGTTAAAACCGAAATAAAAATAAATAATATTCATAAAATGATAAATAAAATGTTTAGTGTTAAAAAGGAATTTTAGAAAAAAAATGTTTTTTACATACTCATATGATTTATTTGGAAAAATTTGATAAAAACATTAAAAATATATGTATTGAAACTAGTATTTTGTCGGACAGCCGTTAACCGTGATAACTGAGGCGATCTTTATGGCATTGAGTCGATCAAACTTTTTATGATTTAATCACTAATCTCCTCATTCCACACTTTTCGATTGCCTGTTTCAGCTCATCTTTATTCTTAGGCTTTACAATACATTTTTTTAGGATTTGTTTACACATTTAGGATCAAAAAGATAACAATCATAGGTGATGCAATTTCTATGACCACGACTGGAACTGTAAAACACAAATTTTTGGACATTTTGGAACGCCCTGCACATACCCCAGTAAGACAAGTTAAAACTTTTCCCCCAAAATGATCAGTGAACTTTTAAAATGAGGTATCACTCGTCCTACCTTTATAATTGAACATTTTCCAAAAACGACCTACCCTCCCCCCCAATAGCACTTTTGGGCCATATTTTTGAGATATGAAAACATTCTTACTGAATTCTGTAGGGACGAAATAGGGGAGATTAAGCTAAAACGATTGAGTTTGAGTCAATCGCTGTACATTGCGCACCCGTGGTCTTATTCACTCTGAATAAAGTAAAATAAATGTACACTACCGCTTAAAATTCCATTTCAAGAGGTTAAAAATTAAAACTTTCAGTTGGGGAACCGTCCGCTACGCAGCTCTCTTGGCTGTCATGTCTTATAGTTTTGGGTTTTCCTAGTTTTCAAGGCCTGAAGTTTTAATATTTTCCGACGCGACCCTCACACATGGTCAAAGGCAATACCATTAAGTTTATTGCTGATACCAGAGCGGAGGTTAGCTACTCTAAAATATCAATTTTAACACGTTCACTGCTAAGGACGCACATGTGAGCTTGACAATGAACACTTATGAGAAGCGGCCAACGCACAGTGCATTGCAAGCCAACCCTCGTATTGGGAGTATTTTCAATACACAGTGCATTGCGTGCTTCGCACGCCAACCCCCGTGTTGGGTTTATTTTCAATACACAGTGCATTGCATGCTTCGCATGCCAACCCCCAAATTGGGAGTATTTTCAGTTCACAATGCATTGCGTGCTTCGTACGCCAACCCCCGTATTGGGGAAATTTTCAATGCACAGTTCATTGCACGCCAATTTTAAGCCTATGTGCTATGGACGCACATGTGCGTCCGCTTTAAAATATTAGAGATTATTACGTAGAAAGGATAAAAAATAACAAATAATTAATTTCTACACATTCAAGCTATAAATATAAAAAATATAAAGTCAGCTCCTAGCATAGGAAATACGAAATTTGCGCAGCAGTGAACGTGTTAAGGAGGCTAATGGAAGGCTGCAGTATATCTTTAATTCGAGACAAAATTACAGCAGCTAGTCACTGTTATTTATTTCTAAAAGACTAGGGGAGACCCCTGCGTGCTCCGCTCGCCAAACCCCAATGGAACCTTCTAAAAACCTATGTTATGTTTTATTTATAATAAAGGTGTAGGATTAATAATAACCTCAAAACTAAGATGGTAAATCATGTTAAAATCAAATTACGGTATGTCGTATATTTTATAACAACAGTTATAATAAAGGTTAAAAGAACCAGTAAGGTTCAGGTGTTCACTTAATCAAAATCCTAACCAAAAAGTTACTCACTATCAATTACCGTATATTATCAATAAATAGGCCTACTATATGTCTTATTTATTTTTAATTAGAATGTAACAAAGTTTTTTCTTATTTTTAAATTCCTTAGTGCAAGTTTTTATTGGTTTGTGTGTGTTGAAAAATGTGTTGTTTCAGTATAGGCCTAACTTAAAATATTATTTTGTACTAAAAGCTGGACATCCGAATCAACTGTATTTTTTGATATTTAAAAATCATTATTTACTTCCACGAAAGCAGCTGGATTAGTTTGTTTCTTATTATAAACAGCTGTTTTGTATACAAATGGTTTTCAATTATTATTAGTACCAGGAGACCGAGCTAAAGCTCGATTATAAGCAGGGCTATGATTTCAATAACTATTATTGCAAATTTCCGTGAACATCGTTTAGGTTAGGCCTATAACATTAAACAACTAAATAAAGGGTATGTTTATTTAGCAGAAGTATTCGTTGAAATGGTAACTATAAATAGATACAACATTAGGCTTACCTCTAATAAAATACAGTTTAAAAGAAAACAGATGATTATTGTAATGGCATTGAAAACATTTGCATCAGCTGTGCTTCGTTTAAAAGAAAACAGATGATTATTGTAATGACATTGAAAACATTTGCATCAGCTGTGCTTTGTATTGTTTAAAATGGACAAATTTCACTTTTTAATTTAATAAAAAGACGTAGAAAACGAATTTTCCCAGACTGGTGACCATTTCCAATCGATTTCTCGTGGCCAAAAGCCCCATATAAAATCAAAAAATCAAAAATCCTTAGACAGAGATTCCAGATCCATTTAGCAGACAGACAATTATCTCTCGCTTTAGAAGATAAGATAAACATTATTATTATTATTATTTTATTATTATTATTATTATTATTATTATTATTATTATCATCATCATCATTACTATAAACATCGTTATTTACATCCACGAAAGCAGCTGGATTAGTTTGTTTCTTATTATAAACAGCTGTTTTGTATAGAAATGGTTTTTAAATTCGTTCCATGTTAATCTTGTGGGGAAAATCCAACCTTTGAGATTACCTCACTTCATTAAGGATAAGAATTTTTGACATCTAAAACTTTATTGCAAAACTTCGAAATGAGACGAATTTTTTGACAACTCAAACTTTAAATTTGGTCCAGAAATAAAAGAGGAGTTGTGTTCACAAAAAAACTGCTTCACGTATAAGGATGTTTCTTTTCCACATTGATGTTGCAGAGCCATAATACGTGCTCGGGGAGTAGGATCAATGCTTATTTTATGTTCTCAAATCAGCTAGACTGCCACTATACCTTTACCTACTAAGCGACTTAGCTTAAGGTATAATTGATTTATTTTAAGACGTTAAATCCTCCACGAGTACCCACTAAACAATTTGCATTTAGATTGGCAACCCCTGCCTCTGTCATATCGTTTCATTTAACGGTTTTGTCTCTATCTGTTGGTCTTTATGTGGTCACTCACTGCCATCAAAATACTCTGCATAAACTAAAGACCCTACAGCAATCAATTTAAACACATCCACCTGTTAGTGGACATAACCAACAAACATGTACATGTAAAAATTTTCCATTTTCAACGAATACAAAATTTCAGAAAAACTAAACAAATTCTAATTTAACAAAATTTCATGAAAAGTTTTGTAGCATTCTGTTAGCGGATATGTTTTGTATCTCACAGTTTCACCGACACACCGTGAGCTGTTTTTGAGCTTGAAATTAACACACATGCTGACGTGATAGTGGCGGTAACCAATAAACTTGTTAATGCAAACATTTTTGGAACGAAGTTACACAACGCGGGTTGCGGTAGGAGTCGACAAACAGAAAATGTAATGCGTAACGAAAAAAAGTGTTATTAATTGGTTGCTGTGGCAATGACAAATATAAAATACGAGTAACGAAAAGGCGTTATCAAAAAATTGGTTGCTATGACAATGAATGCAAATAAATTCAAGAAACATGTGTTTTGGTTCATCAATTTAAATTAAGAGATGATCGGTTCCGTCCGGCGTAGTTCAGATATTATCGTCAAGAGGTGAAATTTTAGGTTTTTAAGTTTAAGTTTTAATTTTAAGTCTAGGTCTACCCTAAAATTATTGTATGTATGTTGAAGTTAAGACAGGTAAAATTAACCATACACTCAATAATTTTAGGTTAGGCCTAGAACGATGAACCAACATTTTATGTTTATTGAATGTGTTTACAATGAATGGACATTTAACTGTGTTTACCATCTTAGCTTTGGTAATATATAATTCTTAAACGTATAGAAACAGTAAATATTTATATAAAAAACAATCAATTTTTTAAACGGCTATTGAAAGATTAAAATTATGTGTGTATGTTGCCGTTAAGGCTGGTAAAAGAATTGAATAAAAGGTAGCATGCATGTATTTTATATCGTGATTCGATTGTGGCACGGTACGGTAAGGTATTCATTCGAATACCCACGCAAAAAGTGCCGAACGGGCAGTAAGAAGTTTTCATTTTTTTAAAAACCGCATCTCGATCCGCCTTCTGCTAAAATTATCGTAGGTCCAATGCTTTGTTTCCTTGCCTATGATGTGTAACAATTCAAAATATTGATAAACAAAAACATAGTAAATAAATTAATCCAAGGAAAAACAAAGATTATGAACTTTTATTTTATAGTTGCGAACGGGAATGAATGCCCGCGACATTTAACGGTAATAGTCTGGAATGCGGACGCAAAAAAGCTAAACGAATCGACGACCGTCACTATTTAATTAAATCAAAAACAATTTCACTGCTTTTCAGTGTATAACTAAAATAATCCATCTATCCGGTAGGGTTATAAAATAAATGAAATTCAAAGTTTAAAGATAGGCCTAAGTGACATTTATGAAATACAAACTCATTGCGATCGTCACGGCATGAACGAATCATCATCACGAATTTATCTAATATTAATTTATACAATCAGTTGTATTTTATAAGTAACAAATAATTATTATTTTCGGCAATATACAAAGAGTATAAAAGCTAAATTATAGAATGACAATGATAATAAGGAGTTATTCGGTATTTTCTCTATTTTATCCAAGTAATTATACCTTCAATATTAACTATGATATTTTCATTAAAATTCTAAGAAACATATCAAAATTATAATTTAAAAGTCATTACATTTATTTTTTTTACATGCTCACTTATTCATTACCATTTAAAAAGAAAAAGAAATAGCGAAGAAAAAGAAATTTTCTCTTCAACAAATGAAGCCTAAAAAAATTAAATTTATTATTCTGGTGAAAATCGTTTTGAAAGGAACATTACATTTAAAACGGCGAATATTTGCCTATAAAAAAGAGGCCAGACTTAAAGGATCATAAGAAGAGATTTAATGAAGAATAAGTATTTTTCATTTGAACTTAACTTTGAAGTTAATCAGAACGATTACTTATTATTATAGACAATTTCTTTTTTATGAGTATCCAATAACATTTTATAAGTGAACAGTTATTTTTGTGTTATATTATAAACTTGTGTATATTTATATATCTTGTGTTCATCTTTATATTATCTATCATCTTTTATATTTACGTACATTTAATTTCTCTTGTTTGAACAATTATTTATTATCATATTTATTTCGTTGTGTTTTTTTTAGACTTTCTTTGGGAAAAGACGGCTCTAACCTTACCCGAGATTAAGACTTTCGTTGCTTTACCAATTGTTATTCTAGCCTAATCACTAATATTTTTGGATAATAAATAATCTTGATTTGTTATTTGTAATATTCCATGTTTTATTATTTTATTATCGAATATTTGAATTAATATAATTTAAAATTTGTGTTAACTTTCTCAACGAGAGATTTCTTTCTATATATTTTTTTATAAATATATTAATTTGTGTTGTAGGCTAGTATAGGAAACATCTAGAGCGCAATGCGGAAAGTCTATTGTACGGGTTATCTTTAAACACGGGCGCGGTTTGATTGCGGTAATTAAAGTTGTTGGAATTCTTGTATGAGGAAAACAAATACCTAGGCTTTAGCGTAGGAGAGTTTATCTCAGACACCGGAGTTCATTCATACATTGTGAAGTGGAGTGTTTAGTTATGTGTTGACTGGTGGATTTGTCTGTGTGAAGGTAATGTAATTGTTAAGGGGAGTCGAAGGTCCCTATTCCGCGCATGTTAAATTTGTTATATTCATGTACCTTTTTCTCAAAAACCAAACAGATACAGTGCTAATTTTTTTTAGTTTGTTGGACAGTATGTAATTGAGCTTCTGTGCAAAATTTATAAATTTAAGTCATAAATTAAAATAGTTATAATTTGTGAATATAGGTTTTCTTTTTTTAATGAAATTTTCTCACAAATTATTTTTTTATTCTTGGACGTTTTTTTGTACAGGAGGTAGGTAACCCATAGAGGTACTTGTAAAAAAATATCATCTTGTTATCTTTAACCGTTTTTCAGAAAAAGGTACATAAGCATAAATAAACTAGTTTTTGTCGGAAAATCAATGAAACGTAAAACATATTAATTAATGAAGAAAACATATCATCTTTCTTGGAACGCCCACCACCTCTGTACTTTCGACTTAAAAGACCAACATTTGTACCGAATTTGGACAAAATCGCACGTAAAATGAAACCGTTAGAGTGCGAACATCATATATACATAAAGGTTTTAATGACACCCGTGTTCTGGGGACCATGATCGGTGCACATTTACTACTCCCAACCTTAGGGCTTACCATAAGAGTCACTGCAATAACTAGACAGAATAATGAAATTAATATGTACATTTAGTTGTCATAGAAACTAATAAAATAACACTTATAGCAACTGGTGTCTACAATTTGTTTTTAGTTTGGTCCTGACGTTATAAAAGTATAAGTAAAATTTTAACGAAATATCACACCGTTTTTTTTTTAGATCAAAATTGATAAGTGAAAAAAATAAAATTTCGGCTGTGTGAAAACTGGAGAATTTTGTTTATTTTATTAATTATAATATGAATTGTCTTTTGTCAAGAAACAATAATTAAAAGAATTATTGGTACAGGGTTCTTGGACTCTCTGTATATTATACAGAAAGTTAAAAATGCGTTAAACAATACACGTAGGGCTACTAATACCTGAAAGAAAAAGAGTTTTATCATTATTAGTTTCTACTCAGAAACTTAATTAAAACATTAGTTTTTACTTGATTTTAATTGCTTTGTTAATTAACTATGACAGGCAAAAAACATTTCTAGATGTGACTAAGTCATTCTAAAACTAATAAGTTAGAGTAATAACTTAAATGACTAATGCAATGGTGTAATGATGTTTACAGTTTTATGATTGTTTCCCAGTATTGTAAAGTTAAAGTTCTATAATAAAAATCTGATAGAGCTATCCCAACTTATCTTTGTGTTAAGGTTGTATATGGAACCTTCTATATACAATGTTTTCTGTATAATAAAGGTGTAAGATTAATAATAACCTTAAAGCTAAGATGTTAAATAATGTTAAATGTTCAAATCAAATTATTTCGTATATTTTATAACACCAGTTATAATAAACGTTAAAAGAACCAACAAGGCTCAGGTATATACTTAAACTAGACATAACCCAAAAAGTTATAGTGTGTATTATTTTTACGTCCAACACAAATTGTTGGCAGTGTTTACGAAAACCTAACCGAAAAGTTAAAATACAAAAATAATAAAATTGTTCCAAAGTTTGAAACCAGCGGTTAATAGATTCGAGCAAACAGCTGATTATATGCAATTGGTTTCTAAGGTAATGAATGTACAGTAAATACATTCTAGAAATATGTGTTGGTTTATCAGTCTATTCTTAACCTAAAAATATGTGTAATTTATTTTACCTGCCCTAACGGCAACATACGCACATAATTTATGTTTTTGTACACATATTTGGTGACTCAGTACGTTTCGAATGATATTATAAGATTCATTTTTCAATTATCGTTTTTTAGTTTCTCATAATTTTGCTTATTTATTGGTATTACAGCTGTTCGACGCTGTGGGTTTAACGCCCAACTTTATCCTGTGATTTTTTTCCGGCTAAATTTACAAATATTGAAGTAAAAAATGTTCTTATCAAAATGAATACTAGCCTAAGTTAATCAGGGATAGTGTAGCTATTTTTTTATGTTTTAATTGGTTCTGTTTCAATTGCCCATGCTATTCAAACGGAGATCTTACGCTAGTAGCCAGCATACAAACATTACAACCTCATAAAACTCATTTAAACTAGTTATTAGGAATATGTAATGGGGTTTACTTAAACATGAGGTACGTTACTAAAATGAAGAAATTTGGATCTTGAATTAAACACTGATATAAGGATATTCATAATTCAATGTGGTAGTGAATAGGAGCCGATGTAGTTAGGTTAGGTAGTAGCGCAGCAAGCCTCTATAAGGCCAATGATATCAACTAAACTGTACACGTGTAATAGCAGAGAGAGAGAGAGCAGTAAAAGGTTGGTGTGCAAAGCCCGCAGTAAATAAATAAGAAAGGTCATGTAACATTTGATTAGTTCCTACTATCTGACGTGATTGATTACAATACGGTTCTGACTCAACAATGGCTTGTTAATCACCGAGATAACCAACGTCGCGTCAGCTGTTTTGAAAACAATTTGTAAAAGTATTGTAACGTGTACTGTGTTTGCAACAGCTACAGGCGAACATGGCTTCAAGGACAAGTGCCTCCTGTATCACTTCTGGCAGGACAGAGAAGGATCGACATCGACGCCATCCGCTCAGGACATCGCAGAAGCTGAGGAACATCTGGACGAAGGCATCACGGAGCTTATGCACCGCGCTCCAGACGCTGCGCTAAGGATGATCCTGCGGAAACCGTAAGTTATTTTATTACTCTAGAAAACTTGCACACAATTCCTTTTCTCGCTGCAGAAATTTAAACAGGCCTAGCTGTTCTTGCCTGTAATTATCGTAAGCTTCTAACTAAGGTATATTAATTAAGAACAACTTAATTTAAAGATCATAAAGATAGTCTAGTCTTGACAGTACTAATGAAA
>JAGFPH010000485.1:235718-260727 GCA_018207615.1 Philaenus spumarius
ACTATTTTTCAAAAATTCACATCTTTGTTAATGTACAATAATAAGGGCAGATCTTGAATGAAAATTATCTTCATGATGATGAGGGGGGGAGGGGGTAAATGATTGTTTATTATGTGTACTTCGAACAGGAAGAAGATGCAATTTGTCGCATTAATAGTTTTTCCACAATTACAGTATAAATAAATTTGGTCATTATCTTGCATAATGCGCCCTGTTACAATAAATGGCCAGATTTAAATTTACCAAACGGATTCTGAAAGTATACATTAAAACCTACCTTTTATCTTCGATTTTTTAACAATGTTGATAAAGTATGATAAAAATGCATCCGAACATAGCCCGAAAGGCGTAAATTTGTGACCTACGGCAAGAGAGGCAGTGGTAGTGGGGGAACCAACTGCGGAGGAGAAGATAAAGGCAGGGTGCGCGTATCAAGCTTTTTTATCAACAAAATTAGCCTTTTATTTTGCTCTATTGACTGGTCTATAACTGAAAATTTCAGTCTTCAAGGTTTCTGCCAGCCATGAAATTTGTCATGATGCAGACTAAAGCCTTACCAGTTGACCTTATTTTGCCAGTTAGGGGTGCTTACCTGATTTATTACGTTGATTTAATTCAGTTAATTACGTTTATTTATTTACGTTGGCTTATAAATAACAGTTTATAACGTTTTACGTTGATTTAATTTGATTGATTTGCTTGACAGATTACACTTGCCTACAATATAACAGAATATAGCACCCTATATACATGCTTGACAGAATGTAAACAATATAACTAACAACCGTCATGTTAGTTAAACAGATTGTTAATAGATGGCGCCTTTTGTTAGGAATTATATGAACTTTCATATGTTTAATCAATTTGTTTAAGGAAAATATATTATTTTTAAGCTATTCGTCTATTTTTTGTCAATAGCGGGGAACATAAGATTTAAAATTATGTTTGAATCATTAATTTTGATAAATAATTAAGGGGGATTTGGTGTTACCACAAAAAAACTTCTGAGAAATAATATATACTAGCTGACCAATGCGAATATTTCGCAAGTTAGGTGTAGGCCTACACTTACATGTTTTAATACGTTGATTTAATTCAGTTAATTACGTTTATTTATTTACGTTGTTTATAAAAATTATAACGTTTTACGTTGATTTAATTTGATTGCTTTGTGTGATATATTACACTTGCATATAGAATGTAAACAATCTAACTAACAGCTGCCTTGTTAGTTAAACTGATTGCTAATAGATGATTCTTAGTGTCATAAAATCGATGTCAAAGAATGTTGTGACAATCAGGGCCGTGACATCCCCTCGTTATCACGTGTGAGTCAAGTGTTATTTATTACTTCGGATAGAAAGGTCGCGGTGAGAGATTACAAGTGTTTAGCAGATTAGAATAGTTATCAAATTTATTTCGGACAATGACACTTTCACTACAAAATTTTTAATTTGTTTTTGTTGTTCAACAGCCTGAATTGTGTTAAGAATATCAATTCAATGACACTATGAAAATTAGTCTGATGTTATATCGCATTGTCATGATGCCGAGATGCCATAACATTTAATGTCTCAAGGAAACTATCTTTTATATTTTAATTTAAGGCTTTTTTAATCAATGTTCTTTTCGAATAAATAATATTAATAGATCTAATAATACAAGATTAAGTTGTATGCATAACCCCAAACTTTAATCCACACTGGGTTTGCTCAAGTATTACAGATGATGGGTGAAATCAGCTGTTATATTATATGTTACTCACGTACGTACGTAAATTGTACGTACGGACGTACACTCGCTTTTATAGGAGTTGATTGCAAAATTCTGGGTCAATTATCTGGTTTAGATTACCTGACAAAAAACAAATAAATGGCGCGGCGTTAAAACCATATTGTTCGTTATTAGCAAATTTCCACAGGAAAGATGAGCTATTGCAGCGACCCTTATGGTGAGACCTGAAGTCGGGAGTAGTAAATGAGCACCGATCATGGTCCCCAGGACACGTTTTAGGATTTCGTTAAAATGTTTATGTAAATATGTGTTCGAACTGTGTCGGCCGTATTTTAAGCCCGATTTGGTCCAAATTTGGTGCACACGTTGGTTGTCCAAGTCGCTGGTTGTCCAAAAATCCAACAACCAAAAGCACGTTTATTTACGAAGAAACTATTTTTTAGATTTTTCTTACTAGAATGAAATTTTATTAGGGTTTTATCTAAAATAATAAATGTAGGATATAATTCTGCACATTCTGTTTTTTACACGACCTTATAGCTCGCTTGGTTCTCCCAAAAATCAATCAAATCGTGAAATACAAAAAAAGTACTAGGTTCAAAACCACGTGATCAGAGGCCCAACGGCCGAGTTTGTACGCTGCGAGCGAAGCGAAGCAGTACATAACCGAGGCATACAAGGTGAAGGTGCATAGGCCTACTCGCAAAGCGTGTTTTCCGCTGTGAGTGGAACGTGGAGGCTAAGGTGCAAACAAATTCTACTAATATATTTCGTACAGACAGGTAGCCTATTCTGCGCTTTTGTGAGTAATCGAATTACCCAAATTGTTAGTTGAAACCATAAATCATATATGCTTCAGTTTGGAAATTCGCTCAACTCACGTCAGCGGTTCAGCTGCATGGTCGAATTATTTCCAAACTGCGCCTTGATACAGTAGGCGTGTGTAAAATAAATCGCATCTTACCCAAATCTATTCGTAATGCTCCAAGTGTTTTTTTTTTTTAAACCTGTCTTTTTTAAATCAACCTGTCAACTATGTTAGTTATTTCATACACGTGTGGTTTTAACCGAAGCCAAATCACAGGAGTTTGTACGGTAATTATGATTTAGAATGCTAAAGCAATTGATGGATTGATTTCACGTCACTCCGATTTGTACAGCGTGGGATGGAAAATAATCGCGTTTTCTCAGCACTCGATACACGAGTCCTGACGTTTAACATCGATATAGAATATCGACTTTCGACCACAATAAACTCTGATCAAATACAGGGTGCCACAAAAATACCTGAGCGGGCTGTACAGGATTGGATTTCATACGTTAGAATAAATGAAAAATAATCGCTAACTTTTTTCAAATTCAGCTTGGTTAATTCGAAATCCGCCATTTTGTTTAACAAAACCTGCAGAAGTAGTTGAGATATTGAGTTCAAATTTTGTTTAAGCATTTTGTATGTTAAGAGTTAGAAGTGTACCAAACACGAACAATGTATTTTTATAATTTTCGTTACAGATTTTTAAATCTTGAAAACCGTTTACAAAACATTTAAAAGAGACAAAATATTTTTCTTTTTTAACAACAGGCAAAATGTTTTTGGTCATTTCTGTAGAACCGAAGTATCGACAAAAACTGAAAAACACAATTTCCTGGTAATTGTCTACAACTTCTAAAATAAGCCTAAAACCAGCACTTCTTGAATTCTAATATTATTAATAAATAAGATGAAAACCATTGCTCTAAAATGCATTACTAATCCAATATGGCTCTTAAACATTTCAAAATGGTGATTGATAATATGCTTTAATAATACTAATGTCAGCTTCATTAAATAAGTCAACAATCATCTGAAATAATTTTAATAAAGCGTCAGTAGTAAATCAGGAAGATCGATTAAAACGTAAAAAATATCATAAAAGTACCCAGTTAAAATTCACATGGTGGATTTTACCGTGGGCAGTGGCGCATTACAAACTAGGCATGGTAGGCATGTGCTTTAGGGGCCGCAAGCTCCAAGGGGCCCATTGAATTTTGCAGAATTCCCACGATTTTTGCAAAATTCATACGAATTTATTCTGTACGATCTTCTTGTTTGTTTTAGTAGCTAGTGGTCATGTAGTAGGTACATAAAAGCTGGGTTTTTCTAAAACAAATTTTGAAAACTGATATATATTCAGAACTAAATTAAAAATCTTTTGTTTGCTTTGGAAAAATTACAAAAATATTTTACTATTTTGTAATCTATATATATAAAATCAAAATACCACTTACTGACTCATCACGAAATCGCAAAAACCACCAAACGGATTGGAATGAAATTTGGTATGTATCTTCCTCTAGGGCCATGGGTGCTCGCTAAGAAAGGTTTTTAAAACATTCGAAATTTTAGGGGGGGTTTGAGTGGGGTCAAAGTTACTAAAATAATCCACCGATCGGATTGGAATGAAATTTGGTTTGTAGCTTCCTCTTGGGCCCTAGGTGCTCGCTAAGAAAGGTTTACAAAAAATTCGAAATTTCAAGGGGTTTGGGGGGGTCAAATTTACTCAAAATCCTTATAAGAAATATATAGTACATAATATATTTATTGATATATTTTTTTGGTTAATTTACATTTAACTTTGATTTGTCTATCCGTGCAGAGCCGGATCGGGCCAGCTAGTGTTGATATAAAGTTGAATTTTCTTCCGTTACATTTTGTGCTTTCTGAGCTAATAACTTTCAAAATGTTACACCAAACAATCTTTTAGTTGCATTTATATGAATTATTTGGACGTTTTGCTAAAAAAAAATTTTTATTACACTTTTGGATTGGGATGTAATGCCTATTTTTGTTGAATTTTAAAACAAATGCTTGCATAGTTTTAGTAGTAGTCGTGTAGGTACATAAAAACTATGTTTATAGTTTTACTATTTGTAATGGAGGCATAAATTTGGATTCTTTCACGTTACTAAACATTTTGCGCTTCCTGAGCTAGTAACTTTTAAAGTTTTACACACAAAAAATGGAATTCTTTGGACCTTTTGCTAAAAAATACAAAACACTTTTGGATTGGGATATATTACTATATTTATCGGATTTTAAAAATATATATTGCCTTTATGATTACCAGTTATAGGGTTAAAAGGGCGTTTTACCAATTATAATGTCATAGCTTAAATGTATGCCCAAATTTCATCAGCCCAGTTTTTTTCTATTTTAGTCAATCTTAACTTAATATCCATCATGCAAGTTGTAGTGAGAGGCGCAAACTGATAAGTGCCTAGGGACCGTTGAGCTCGAAATCGTGGGGGCAGGCTGACGGCCGAGATTTGACGAGTTTGTCCGCTGCGAGAGAAGGGAAACCGTCTATAATAGTCAGCAGGATTAGATTGAATACATTAGATTAGCCTGCAATAAATTAGGTTAGGTTGGGTAAATTGACATTAGACTACGTTAGACCAGGACAGGTTAGGTCAACATTCTTTTGAAAGTAAGAAATATACTTTTCATCACACCGTATCGAAAATAGTAACTTTCAATATCAGCTGTGAGTATTGAAAATAGCGTTTTCTCGGTCTAGATCGACAGAATCAGCTAAATATTTTTGCCAATCTCTAAATTAGTTGTAAATTATAACACCAGTAGCGCTATCAATAATAATTATGATTTGAAATGTCGTTTTATTAATTTATTAGATATAATAACGATTTTAACAAAGAAACAAACATGAGTAACAATAAAAACTACATATTGATACTATTTACAAGTATTAAATTAATAAACTTTTAACTTGTTTATTTTTAAAGTACATCAGTACGTTTATTCATGTACCTGTATCGGTAGTAGTGTATTGTGTCTAATAATATATATTACTCATTACAATAATTTAGTTAGTGCTGCAAACGTAAACTATGTTGTCATTGTACTTTAGGAATGTTACTGAGAAACGATAGGTTATTTTGAAAAAAAATAGAATAAGTTCATAATTAATCAGAGTGTGCTGAAATATATTTTACAGCAAAATTAATGGATACCGAACACCTAGTGAAATATCACCGTTATGCGAAAGTGTTTTTGTAGTAGAAATTATTATATTATAAAAGTAATTCCGGATAAAAAAACCCGACGAGAGAGAAATTTGTCTTGACATTTATTAAAGAAAACTTGGTTCAACGAGCGGGAAATTAAATAAAGTTAGGGGCTAAATTGCTGCCACTACCGAAACACAAAATCAACAGCGTATATCAAATTATAGACGTTTCAATCTTGATTGGTTTAGTTTCCGCTCCTGTTGTCCGGGTTGAAACCTTTGCAGTCTTATACTCGCGCGTAGTGAAATAATTCGATCACGCAGCTGAACCGTTGAGCGAATTTACGGAATTAAGTTTGTATGTTTTAGGGTTTCAACTTTTTGGGAAATTAGTCTACTCACGAATAGCTGCCTGCGTGTATGAAATATATTAGTAGAATTTATTTGCACCTCAGCTTCCAGCCCCGTCTCTCAAGCGGCTTCGTTTCGCTTGCAGAGGAAAACACTTGCTTTGCGAGTTTGCACCTCAACCTGGCGGTCTTGGATTAAGGACTGGGCTTTACTAGTTTGCACCTCGACCTGGCGGCCTTGGATTAAGGACTGGGCTTTGCGAGTTTGCACCTCGACCTGGCGGCCTTGGATTAAGGACTGGGCTTTACTAGTTTGCACCTCGACCTGGCGGCCTTGGATTAAGGACTGGGCTTTGCGAGTTTGCACCTCGACCTGGCGGCCTTGGATTAAGGACTGGGCTTTACTAGTTTGCACCTCGACCTGGCGCCCTTGGATTAAGGACTGGGCTTTACTAGTTTGCACCTCAACCTGGCGGCCTTGGATTAAGGACTGGGCTTTACTAGTTTGCACCTCGACTTGGCGCCCTTGGATTAAGGACTGGGCTTTACTAGTTTGCACCTTGACCTGGCGGCCTTGGATTAAGGACTGGGCTTTACTAGTTTGCACCTCGAGCTTGCGCCCTCGGATTGTGTACAGCTTCGCTTCGCTCGCAGTGAAAAACTCGCTTATTACGTTACATTTATGGTACTGTATTATTTGCTAGTTCTGAGCTGCCGAATAATGAGGTAAAGTTTGGTAGATGGTTGCCACAAAAAACATAGCGGGCTACACAGTATCGGATTGAATACATGGAAATAAATTAAACATTTTCTAAAACTTTTTTTAATTCGGCATAGTTTAATCGCAATCCGCCATTTTGTTTTTTAACAAAAAATAACTGTAATGGGTAATAACTTGAAAACTACACACCAAAAAATAATTAACAAAATATTTTGGAATTTCCCTTAATAAACTCCCTTTTAAATGATACCCTGCGTGACAGTATTATAAAATATGTATTTTGGGTCCAAATTTTGCCCCTCCCTCCGAAAACGTAGTAAAGTGTTTACCGAGGTTTTACTATCGGAATTTAGGCGGATTAGAATATTTTATATGTAGACTGCAGTATTTCAAAACTCTGTGTGACCCCTATAATAATAAAGAATTTATTCCTTGCGTACATATCATGCATAAAATCAGCACTAACACAATGCACAACCATACATAAACGAAACTAAAAATACATCTCGATAATAATAAAGATCGATAATTATAAACGTTTGTGGTTTTCAGAAGTCACGATAGAACTGCTGAAGATCTGGAAACGATATTTGAAGAACTGATCCAGCTGAAGACACTGTCGCACCTGACAAACTCCATCAAGCGGGAACTTGCTTCTGTTATTGTATTCGAAGCTCATCCTAAGGCGGGAACAGTGTGTAAGTAAAACGCAGGATACTGCCAATTACAGGTTTCCCTTCAATAAAAGACATTCCAAATAAACTTAAAATGAATTTCTGGTCGTAGTTCAAGTGTACAATTTTTTATTGTTTTTTTGTTTATTAACAGTAAATTTTATTTTTAATGTACAAAAATATAAATAAATTAAATTAAAAGATCGACCTTAAGTTTTTACGGAACTTTTCTGTATTTTGTTTTACATTTTGAAGCTCATGGCTTAAATTGACACGAGCTGTCGTTGTTAATGTATTTTTTAGTACAGTGTTTCTCAACCTTTGTTCCGCGGAACCCCAGGATTCCACGCACTGACAGGATTCGTTTGGGGTTCTGTCATACTTTCTCGTGACAAAATTACTAATATTTCAATAAAATATACATTTCAAAACACTTGAAAATATCTCGGATTTTAATTTTTCACGTTGACTAAAATGTTTAAATTTATATGAGAAGTCGATAACCTTTATGTTAGGAATTTGAAATTTCCCACCAAACGACTTGAGTGAATTCTCGTAACGAAATTATTTCAATGTTATAAACTTTGTAAAATAAACTTGAACATATTTTTGACTTTACTTTTCTACGTTTGTTAGAGTATTTTTATTTCTATGAAAATTCAATTTATGTCACCTGTATGTTAAGAATTTGAAATTTCCGATTGGTTATGGTTTGACTGTGTTGATACGGCTACTGATGGAAACCTAAAAACTACTTTTAACTCGGCTACTTTGATAGACTTTTGCGCCCAGTTTAGATGTGAATACCAAGAAAGTAGCCAATAATTGAGCTGTACAGAATTACTACCAATTGCTACAACAGGTTGTGAAGTAGGATTTTCTAAGTGTGCTCTTTCAAAGACTGACTGAAAGAATAAACTCAATACTGAGGCCGACATGCGGATACAACATTCGAAAATTGAACCTGATTTTGACGAACTTGTCTCACGCAAGTTTTTGTCATTAATATAATATTATTAGAGAATTTCCATAGGAAATATGAGCTATTGCAGTGACCCTTATGGTGAGACCTAATGAACAACGATCATGGTCTTCAGAACAAGTTTTGGTGTGTCATTAAAATTGTATAGGCTATATTTTATGTGTTCGCACTCTAACGACAGCATTTTAAGTCCGATTTGGTCCAAACATGGTACACACGTTGGTTGTCTAAGTCGCTCGGACGAGTTCGTTCGCCAAAAAATCAAACAACCAGAATCGCGATTTTTGACCGGAAGTAACTGGGTTATTTTTACATTTTTCGTACAAACATTAACCATTTTTCAGGGTTTTATCTAAAACATTAAATGTAGAATATTATTCTGCACATTTGGTTTTTTCAACGATCTTATAACTCGCTTAGTTTCCCCAAAATCTATAAAAACGTAAAATAACACAAAATAACACGAAAGAACCCGGTGTAAGCGTGGGGGCATCTTCTGATCCGAGACCAAACGGCTGAGTTTTACACTGCGAGCGAAGCGAAGTAGTCCATAAGCCGAGGTCGCAAGCTCGAAGGGGAAACTCGCAAAGCTAGTGGAACGAAGCAGCGCGTCAGTCAAAGCTGGAGGCTTGGGTGCAAACAAATTCTACTAATATATTTCGTACACGCAGGCAGCCTACTCAGCACCTTTGAGAGTAGACCAATTTCCCAAATAACTGGTTGAAACCCTAAAACGTATAAGCTTAATTTTTGGAAATTCGCAAAACTTACGTCAGCGGTTCAGCTATGTGGTCGAATTATTTAGTTTTTACAGTTGTTTTTATACTCTTTATACATATTTGGAAGCTATAAAAATTGATAAAAAATAAGTATCCTGTGTTTTAGTGCTAAGGGGGTTCCTCAGAAAAAAATATAAGTGCTCTGATGTTCCTTGCTCTGCAAAAGGTTGAGAAACACTGGTTTAATAGATCAAGCAAATCTGCAATTTTTCTGTAATTACCCTAACAATGTTTAGCAAACTTGTGTACTATCAAAGCGTGTGTTATCACGCAATGACAAGCACAGTAATCAGGTGAGTGTAGATCCCACTCAATCATGATAAACATTTCAGCAATAAATACTGATAACATTCAGTTGTATTGTGTCTTCACGGGAAGATGCACATTACTTGCACCTCGCGGCGAAATGCCTTCTAAATCTCGTTATGTGCGTCGTAAACCTACTGGTAAGTGTATAGAATATTAAACTTTATTTATTAACTCCTCAATTGAGTTTGTTAGCTTCATAACCTCAAAAAGGCCTACAGCTTAATTTTACTGATTAGTTAATAGAAAAATTCAGTCTTTAAGGTTTCTGGCAGCTATGAAATTTGTCATAATGCTTTACTAGCTGACCGGTGCGAATATTTCGCCAACTTACCTGATTTAATACGTTGATTTAGTTCAGTTAATTACATTGTTTTATAAATAACAATTTATAACGTTTTAAAACGCTTTACGTTGATTTAATTTGATTGATTTGCGTGATAGATTACACTTGTATATAGAATGTAAACAATCTAACTAACAGCTGTAGTGTTAATTAAACAGATTGTTAATAGATGGCGCCTAACATTAGAAATTATATAAAATTTCATATTTTTAAACTATTTGTCTATTTTTCATCAATAGCGGGGAACAAAGGCTTTAAAATGATGGTTGTATAAATATTTTTATGAATAAATTAAGGGAGATATGGTGTTGCCACAGAAAAAACTTCTGAGATATAATATATTATACTAGCTAACCCTTGCGATTATTTCGTAAGTTAGGAGTAGAGCTATACTTACATGCTTTAATACGTTGATTTAGTTCAGTTAATTACGTTTATTTATTTACGTTGGTCTATAAATATCAGTTTATAAAAATGTACAACGTTTTACGTTGATTTAATTTGATTGATTTGCGTGATAGATTACACTTGCATATAGAATGTAAACAATCTAACTAACAGCTGTCGTAACTTCGATGCCAAGGAATGTTGTGACAATCAGTGCCGTGACATTGCCTCGTTATCACGTGTGAGTCAAGTGTTATTTATTACTTCGGATAGAAAGAACGCGGTGAGAGATTGCAAATGTTTAGCAGATTAGAATAATTATCAAATTTATTTCAGACGGTGACACTTTTAAGACAAAATTTTCAATTTGTTTTTGTTGTTCAACAGACTGAATGCTGTTAAAGAATATCAATTCGATGACGCTATGAAAACTACTCTAATGTTGTATCGAATTGTCGTGATGCCGAAATGCCATGACATTTAATGCCTTAAGGTTCATTTTTTTATAAATGTTCCTTTCGAATAAATAATATTAATTGCGCCGAGTTACATATTCATATACTTTTTCAGATGGATGTTAATACTTTCTAAACCACAAGTTTATATTTTACTAGGGGAGACCCCTGCGTGCTCCGCACGCCAACCCCCAACGGAACTTTGTAAAATCATATGTTATGTTTTACTTATAATAAAGGTGTAGTATTAATAATAACATCAAAACTAAGATGGTAAATAATGTTAAATGTTCAAATCAAATTATATTTTATAACAGCAGTTATAATAATGGTTAAAGAACCAGCAAGGCTCACGTCTACACTTTAAAACCCTAACCTAAAAGCTAGAAGTACAAAAATAATTGCTTCAAATTTTGAAATCAGCTGTTAATGGAAATATTGAATCAGCTATGTTATCTGTTATTTTATTCAATTGGTTGCTATGGTAATAAATGTAAATACATGTGTTGATTTATCATTCTAAACCTAACCTAAGATTTTTTCCGACTAAATTTACAAATATTGAAATAAAAAAAAAGGTTTTTACCGAAATTAATTATAGCCTATGTTACTCAGGGATAGTGTAGCTATTTATTAGTAAAACTATTTTTTCAATCCGTTCAGTAGAGCCAGCGATTACTCCCAACATACAAACAAACAAACAAACAAACAAACAAACTTTACCTCTTTATAATATTAGTATAGATTAGTATAGACAACATAGGCTACAAAATATTTGGTATAGTTTTAAACGTTATCTATTTCGGTAACACATGTTTGAAAATAGCTAAAAATAACAAAAGTGGTAATCGTTTCGCAATTCCATGATACAATTTTGCAACATAATATATGAGTCATATTTATCATAATCAACTGTCAAAGATTTGATTTGAATAGATTTAAGTCTTGTTCTTTATAATAGAATAGAATAGAATAAATTTATTACAACACAATTTTACAAACAAACAAAAGAAATACATAATAGAACCGTGTTGTAAAAGCAACCCCAACAGGTAAAAAAAACCCAATTACTGGGGCGCCATCTATATAAAAATAAAATAAGTCATGCCTAAACTAATTAAAACTATGAAACAAGTAATTAAACAAAACAACCAAATACATAATCAAACACATTATATACAAATAAACAATAATAAAGAAAACATAAAAACTAACATATTATACCTAGCTGTTGAGTCCCATCAAAACTTAATATGTTATAGTAACATATAACATATTACATATATTATACTTATAATATGTTATAGTTTGCTTTACTGGACTGGAATTATTATATAAATACCTTTTTTTTGCGTTTCTGCTCACAGTCCTTTTTGGTCACGGTTAATCTGATGACGCGTTTCGCCTATTTTTCAGGCATTATCGAATCAAGATATTCACAAATTTATGGCATATATACAATGCTCGTCAACAACGAAAAAACACTAACACATTTAAAATCATATGTACACACAACACAAAAGGTCCGGTTCTTTGTTTTGAAATTGGAATATATTATTTACTAAATTTATATTTTGTATTCTTAAAGTTTGAGAATTTCCTCGTGATCATTATAGTCAATATACCGGGTGTTTCAAAATAAATTTCGGGATTTTAAGGCTTTGTGGTATTTATTGCATTTAACTTACAATTAATTATAAATAATACATCAAAGGAAAGAGCAACTCAAACAGTTTTACCTACAAGTGTTCAATGTGAGCACCATTCGTCGATAGCCGAGTTTGTCCCAAACCTTGTTCATTGTGTCTGGAGTAATTGATGCAACAACTCCTTCAATCCTATTTTTTAAGTCGGGTAGATCAGCTAGTAGCAGAGGCACATGATCTTTTATGAACCCCTAAAGATAAAAATCGCATGGCGTCAGATCGGATGAACGTGGAGGCCATGCGAAACCCCTCGCGACCAATCCATCGCCGTTCAACCAATAGCGTACTGAGTTATACCAGTGAGGTGGCGCACCATATTGCTGTAAAACAAAGTTCTGTGGTTCAGCTTATTCCGATTGAGGAAATAGCCATAGTTGTAGCGCATCAAGACAAGAATGACCAGTTGCAATTGCTTCAGCAAAAATGAAAGGCCCGTAAACTTTCCACCGGGATATGGCACAAAAACATTCAATTTAAGAGAGTCTCGTTGCAACTATACCATCTCGTGGTGATTTGCTGACCCCCAGATGTGCACATTATGAGTGTTCACATGTCCACTTAGGTGAAATTATTCACCACTGAAGACGACACGATCCATCGTTTGCAGAGTCGGCACGTAAACCGTAGAGCTTGTAACAACTGCAAACGATAAGGACGTAGTTGTAAGGGTCTTCTTAAAACTCTCTACAAAGACGTCACTAGAATTGCTAATTCACGACTAAGCCTTCAGAACTGGTTTCTTGGGGCTACGCGTGAAAGACTCTTTCACTTGTTCAACGCGTTCTTCAGTCTTCAGACTCTTGGTCGTCCCGTACTCTTCCCTTTGCAAAAACAGCCGGTGTCTTCAAACTGATGACACCATCTACGGGTGTTGTTACATCTTGGAGGATTACATTTTAACATTCGGA
The DNA here is from genome assembly GCA_018207615.1 of Philaenus spumarius. Lineage (NCBI taxonomy): Eukaryota > Metazoa > Arthropoda > Insecta > Hemiptera > Aphrophoridae > Philaenus > Philaenus spumarius. Next base: position 249,074 of record JAGFPH010000485.1, read on the forward strand.
ACAGTTAGGGGTGGAAATATAACTCCGACTGCCCAGGGTTCAAAATTACGGATCACTAAGGTTCAGGGATTATAATAATAGAATTCAACCAATTTCATATACCTTGCAATTATTATATTTTATATTCCAGTGGTTCAGTGGTAGAATGACACTATCTTGATAATTGACAAACAACTACAATACCTAACTGACTTTACATTAAATAATAACCCCTACTGATTCTATAATTACTATTAATTATATCCCAAGACGAAACTTTCACAATAGCTATGTCCCGTAATGCTAATAGGCTTCTACGTTGACAATGAAAACACAGTTCTTTAAATATGAATATTAGACAGTCTGTTTGCCTACTTTCTGTACCAGTACTCCCCAAGTATGTTTCAGCTGTATCAGCCGAACGCTAGAGGCTTCGGCCTACACCGTATATCTTTCCCAAAACACTGACCTGTTCAATCAACAGAACTCCCGGCCGTCTTCCAAAACTATCTGGCCGCTTATCTAGGTCAGTAGGACCCTTTTATAGTGTACTGAGTTGACATAACTAGGTCTCTAAAGTATGCCTAGCTTCTGTCAGCACTTACACAATATTTGACAGTCTTACCCAACCATGTTCTATATTCTGTGTTCTCGCCTTGAGACTTTTAAACCTTAAACTACTTTTTATTGCATGTGATTATTAAATAATTCCTAACAGAACACACGTTACACTATTACTATCCAGCCTTTAAAAAGTCACAAAACTAATTTTAAAAAAATTTGAATTTTTTACTGATTTCCGAAATACGTATTATTATTGAAATGTATAAACCAAGTAAGCTTGCTAAGTGACTTTCTCACCCTTTCTACAACTTTCACGACTTCCATTGGGTGACTGTTACATAAACTTATAAATCTTTATTACAAACCTGATTTTATCCAATTCGTGTGAACACACACAAACTATGAAATTTATAATTATTTTGTAAAAAGTATAGTGAGCATATTTTGTGTTTCAGTATTCCAGCAAGGGGAAGAAGGGAGATCGTGGTACATCATCCTTCAGGGATCTGTGGACGTAGTCATCCACGGGAAAGGCAAGGTAACTTCACTTCACGAAGGCGAGGATTTCGGAAAACTCGCTTTGATAAACGACGTACCAAGGTTTGTTAATGTTCTCACGTTATTTGCTAGAAGGAATTAATTTAAAGAAATCAATTTTTGAAAGATAAAAACTCACTGTTGTCTTAAAAAAATATGTCTCGCTGACACATACATGTATATTCCAACAATACATGTATGTAATTGGATGAAAGTATTGTGTGTGTTAAATGTGCTAGGCGTTGTTTGACTCGGGTACCGCGAGGGACGCCAAACCCCTCTTAGTAGGTGCAGCTAGTCTGCACCCCCCGTGCGGGATTTTCCTTGGACAGTATTAAAGAATAATAAGACTAGTTTCATCAAGAAATTGTTTTGAAGGTTTAAAAACTACACCCTTTTTAAAACATAAGTTTACCCTACTATTTTATTTTTAGTCCAAATGGTTCTGGAAAGTGCCTTTAAGCTTTGTTTATTGTCAATTAAACACTGCCAATTAATTTGTTTATTGTTTATTGTTCACTGCTACGCAAATTTCGTATTTCCTATGCCAGGAGCTGACCTTTTATTTTTTTAATTTATAGCCTAAATGAGTAGAAATTACTTTATTTTTTTTATTTTTCAACCTTTCTACTTAATAACATATAATATTTTAAAGCGGACGAACATGTGCGTCCATAGCACATAGGCTTAAAATTACGAAGCACGCCATGCTCTGCATTTTGAAAACTCTCCCAATACAAGGGTTGGCGTGCGAAGCACGCAATGCACTGTGTATTAAAAATACTCCCAATACGTACATTGTATATTGAAAATGCCCCCAATATGGGTATTGGCGTGCAATGCACTGTGCGTCGGCCGCTTCTTATAGTGTTCAGTGTCAAGCTCACATGTGCGTCATTAGCAGTGAACGTGGTAATATGTGAGCAAAATATAAATAAAATCATTATGATATTGTGGTTTCTCCGGAAGTCTTTTCCTGTCGAACTGATAACTCCCTTCAGCCAATAAATGTTGCAGTTTTAAGAGATCTAATTAATTTTCTCTCACTGACATCAATAAGCAATATCCAGTCTTGTGTACTGGCTGTTCATAACAGAAAGATTAGTAACGATCAGTCAGCTCTGGAACAAAATGTATTAATAACCGATTACTGTATTCCAGAGCTGCCAGCATAGTCCTGAGGGAAGACAACTGCCACTTCCTGCGAGTAGACAAGGATAACTTCAACAGGATCCTGAGGGATGTCGAGGCTAACACTGTAAGGCTAAAGGAGCACGGCAAGGATGTGTTGATCCTGGAGAAGATACAGTCTTCTCATTCACATTTAAAGTGAGTTAAAATAATAGAAGGTTTCAATAAGCCAAACATCTTTATTGAAAAATTAAATTTTAAGTGACTTATCAATACTAGTATTATAAAGAGATAACATTTGTTTGTAGGGGGTAATCTCTGGAACTACTGAACCGATTGAAACAATAGTTTTACTAATAAAAATCTACACTATCCCTGAGTAACATAGGCTATAATTCATTTTGATAAAAACATTTTTTATTATTTGTAAATTTAGTAGGAAAAATTCTGAGATTATTCCTAGACTGATGAAACAACACATGTATTTACATTTATTACCTTAGCAACCAATTTAATAAAATAACAGATAAATAGCTGTTTATTCTAATATTTCCATTAACAGCTGATTTCAAAGCATTGTTTAGTGAAATCGGCCGAACATTTTTTCAGTCTACATAGGACAAAAATAAACTATATAAAATAAATAATAATATGAAATTTTAGACACAAGTGAGGTTAGGACCCACTGAAGTCTTCAATATTAATTTATGTTTCTGTAACAGGTATATGGTTATGGCCGGCACACCGCAGAAGATGCTGGACCATCTGTTGGAGACAAGAGTCAGCTGTAGCAGTGGTGTAGAGTCAGCGCAAGATCCATGCTTGGATGATTTTCTCCTTACACACATTGTGTTTATGTCTTCGAGACAACTCGTCACCGAACTTGCAAGACAATATCCTTTGCAATCGAGAAATATTATCTAATTTACTTCTAGAATTTATTTCTAAAATATTCAAAGTATTAAACCTAAGTATTTGATAGCTGAAATTGTGCAACAGAAAACAAAGAAAGGTGTAAGAGTTCTGTTTGCAGGCTTAATTGAACATTAAGCCAGGGTTTGTTTGGAGCAGAATGGAGTAATACTGCTAAGCTAGAGCTAAGTTATTTCAGGTACTAGTTGTGGGTGTATACATTCCATACTCTGAGACAATATTTGTCTGCTCCTTAGAGCAAAATATCTCCATCATATTGAATCTTACAGAAATAGATTTTTGAAAAAACTTGTAATTAGTGAATTTCCATAGGAAATATGTGACCCTTATGGTGAGACCTAAGGTCGGGAGTAGTAAATGAGCACCAATTATACATTTTAGGGGGTCATTAAAATTATTACATATACTTATGTATATATCTGTTCGCACTAAAATGGCCGCATTTTAAGTCCAATTTGGTACACACGTTGGTTGTCTACATCGCTTGGACGAGTTCGTTAGCCAAAATAATCCAACAACCGTAAGCACGTTTTTTGACCGAAAGTAACTTTTTGTACTACAATGAAGTTTTTTCGGGGTTTTACCTAAAACAATAAATGTAGGATATTATTCTGCACATTTTTTTTTTTTACACGACCCTCATAGCTTGCTTGGTTTTCCCAAAATCGGCCAATACGTGAAATACCACAAAAGTACCCGGTTCAAATCTACGTGGGGAATTAAACCGTCGGAGCATCTTCTAATCCTAGGACGGCCCAGTTTGTGCCAGCGAAGCAAAGAAGTTCATAACCCAAGGCCTCAAGGTCACGGTGCTTCCGCTGTGAGTGGGACAAAGCTCCAGGCTTAGGTGCAAACAAATATATCTACTTATATATTTTGTAAACATAGGCAGCTCTACAGCGCCTTCGTGAGTAGATCAATTTACCAAACAGTTGGGTGAGCCCCTAATCATATAAACTTAATTTTGGAAATTCTCTCAACTCACGTCAGCGGTTCAGCTGCGTGGTCGAATTATTTGAAATATAAAAAGAGATAAGTGAAACCTTTGATCGGGAATGTTATTCACCCGACCCCCATTCCAACCTAAAATATCACACTATGACTTGTGAAGCATCTAATTAAAGAATTCATAAACCATTTATTCATGTAGTGAGAAAATCAAATTTGGCCTTCGTATTCTTTGTAATTTTGTGGTATTTTTCATCGTACTTCACAAAAAGTAGCTAATTTCTCACCTTAGTTATTCTTTCCTGATCTACGATTTATATCAAAGGAAATATGTTTTTACCTTCCTCTATGCATTTTCGTCCACCAGTAGGCACCGGTGTTTCTTTCAAATGCAAATTGTGTGTTCGGAAACAGCTGGCCTCCTTTAGATATCAGTTGAAGTTTTTTTTTTAAACTGTATGCCTACTGAAAAGACATCAGCACTTCAGTGTATTCAGCAAAAGCTAATTATGGAATCGAAGGTACTACTAACAATCAAAATTGGAGATGCCAAATGCAGGAATGGTGGCCTGCAGGAGGAAACTACTGAACATCTAATCTATGAGTGTGAGAGGCTTGAACAGGTTATAAAACTTTGGAAAACTTAACAAAGGACAAAACATCCTCCAGGATAACTTTGTCAGAAGGATGCTTAGATTCAATGAGCTTAAGGACCTTGACAGGGATAACTAGAAATTTGAAATTCTTTATGTGGGAGCGCAATAAGTCCTTGACGCTGACGTGCATAAGGATTGGATCGCCCGCTCAAGAAGAAGAAAAACAACCAAAATTGCACCATTAATAATAATTTAAATATGAAAAATCAGGTTTTTAATACTGTTTTCTGCTTTGTAATTTACATTTATTAGACTAAGCCAAAAATAAGCTCCCATTTTCTACTGGGTGGAGACAGAGACCTCTGGTTTTCGCTGAACTTTTTCTTTTGTCCAGAGCTTCAAAAAGAGACCTCACTCGATGGGTCTTCAAATTTAAGATTTTTAGCAGTAGGGGAATATGGGCAAAATTAGGATACTAACCCAAGAGTACATTTGATATCCTAGAAAAGTATCCAGAGTTTGATTGTCCTACCTTCACTCGTTAAAAAGTTATCGGGTTGTATCCACACTTTTGCCTATCCCAGAACATGTTGATTCTTAAATTCACTTTGAAAGTATGAAATTTTAAGTTATACGTATTAAGTTAGTCTATATTTCTGTACACTTGCTCTGCGAATTGTAAATTTGTCTTCAGACTAAAAACCCAGACTATAGCTTACTTTTTTTTTAAATAACATGTCCGTCGGTTTCTTTCGATTTTAGGTTAATTTGATTTTACAGTAAGACCTTAACTCACCGCTACTTACCACATGGACTCTCCCTCGCAAGACCGAGAGTTCCTCGTCGCGTGTAAGAGAAGAGTCGTGCAATTCGTCCATCGATGGATTCTAACAATCAGACAACCAGTGTTTGACGACCAGAACAGTATGAACTTCATTGAGGTAACTATTATCAGCTGATTATAATACCACCTAACACTTTAAAACTATAACAGTAGCGTTATTTTGATGTCTCTTATTAGTAGCGATACGTAAATTTTACGTCCTGCTGATTTGTCGACATTTAGACTGAAATTTTCATTATTGGTGTAGATTAAATGAGTCTTTTTTTTTAAATTTTGGATTTTTGTTTATTTTAATAAAAATGTAATACAATACTGGTACAGGATACAACTCATGTTTCAAACTCAACAACGTGTAAAATACCCATAAAATATTTCACGTATTGGTAGCGTATTTTATAACTAACAGAATAGCAGACCTAACACACACAATGTCAATTCACAACGCCTGCTCTTAGATAACTAACGAATAGAATTGGAGGGGATAAAACAAAATGGCTGACTAGTACGGAGCAAATTTCTTTATCCTACACGTCAAATTTACGTACGCTACCGTTCTAGGGTTAACTTTAAATTTTATATACTGCTCTCTACATTTCAGATAGAGTTTTGTATAGAACAAGTGTATTTTTGTTAACCTAGACTAATACAGGAGAAATACTCGTGTATACAAACGGAACACTGACATTCCCAAGCAAAGAACTTATATACTCAATCTTCTTTTTACGTTAAATGAAAACAAAACAAGTTGAGGTAATTGTTTACTATTTTTCTGACAGAAGTAAACCTTCCCATATTGAGATATGTTTCGCGTTTATGTATTCTAACAACGAATTAACACGATTCAACGCCTGGAAAAATAAATACGAACGAGTGACTTATTTTAAAAGTCATCACAAACTATTTAACTAGGAAATATTATATGCATCTTTTCAATGACATCGGACTGCGCATGCGAACGTAAATAAACACGATTGCCGGACTCCGCTATTCCTACAGCTTAACATCGCTGAATTAAATACAAATATCTATAACAAAACAGGAATAAACACAGTTTTCAATTTATACAATTCTGTTATACGTAAATACTTAATGTTCACAGTATTTTACATCAAACTACGGATATTCGATATATATCGATGTTCAAGATTCGATAGATTGGATCAAACCTATGTGTATAACAAAGGTCCACGTGTATTCGTTACATCGATGTATTTTTAATTGATGAAAATTTTTAAACCCTGAAGTTATAACTCACAGTATGTTTCCACTTCGTAAACATTTGTAAGTTAGTAACATCAATTAAGTTGTTTTGCAACGATCAGGTTTGTTAAAAGTGCAGGTCAGAGGAGGGCGGTTGAAATCAGTTGTTACGGCAAACATACTGTGACTAAAGACTGTAGGCGATTTTTGAAGTGTAAACTTTCAAACTTTCGTCTAAAACTTGTTGGCGTTGAATCGGATTTGACCGTCACGTATTTTCTGAAACGCTCTATTCCGTCACGTTCTACTATATATAGTACACGTGTGACTTATAGAGTATATACGGGTAGTTTACTTGTTAATACCTCTGAAATGGACATTGTGCTTCCTCATTTCGTAAGTTGTGTTAAAATAGTTTACAATTCTCCCGTGTGGTCTTTAACACACAATTTACATTTTTTTTTAATGCTTTCATTTCTTCTGTATCTAGTTGTTCCAGCTTTTCAAACATGTTTTATTTGTCGATTGCAGTCCATTAGAGATCGCATATCTCAATATGGGAAGGTTTATTTCTGTGAAGGAAACAATTATTACGTAAGATAACAACAGTGAAATTGAAACAATATACGATTTATGATCAAAAATACGGTGAATTAATTTTTATAACAACAACTGCTGACAATATATCCATTTGATGTAATATGTCGACAGGCTGATCTGTTGAGACAGGCAGTGTCAAGTTTGAAGCAAACTGTATGCTTGATTACTAGTTACAAAATGTAAATCAAATTTGAACGAATAATAATCCAATTAAATTCAACAGGAGCTGGCGAGCGAAGTGGAAGCAGACTGCCTGGAATGGAGCGGACTGCAAGAGGAAGCGAGTCTGATGCACCACATAATGTCACAAGTGCATCGTTACCAGGACGAAAAGGCGGCGAGCTACGGACAGAAATGGAAACTGCCTCCTGCGGGGCAACCTATAAGTCTGTTCTCAGGACCGGTAGATGGCAGGGCGCGCACCGTCATAAGGCCTAACGATGACAGTAAGTAGAAGAAACTTTGTGAAAATGTACAGTGCAAATTCTCATGAGTAGTGGTCTCATGTTGGAAAAGTTAGTGTAAATTTATAAATATGAGGTAACCTTTAGGTGTTGTAGAAGTTAGGTTTATTAGCGAATTTCCATAGGAAGGATGAGCTATTGCAGTGACCCTTATGACCTAAAGTCGGGAGTTGCAAATGAGCACCGATCATAGTCCCCAGAATACGTTTTGACCGAAAGTAACGGCTTTTTGAGATTTTTTTCGTGCAAGAATGAATTTTTTGTGGGTTTACCTAAAAACGTAAATTTACGATATTATTCGGCATATTTTGCTTTTTTACACGGCCGTATAGTTCGCTTGATTCCCCGAAACAAAAAATACCATAAAAGTGAAAAGTTCAAACCCACCTTGAGGTGGAGGTTTATACCGTGTGGGCATCATCTGATCCGAGTTTGTCCATACGAACGAGGTACATGAATAACAATATTATATAACACCTGATTTCACCCATCATCTGTAATACCTTTAAACAAAACCTAACATAGATTACACTTTGGGGTTATGTTTAAAACTTCAATCAATATAAGTCTTGTGAAGTTGATTTTCTTCAAATATGATTTAAAGAACTAATGTAGGCTGTAATACGTTAAATATAAGATTTGCTTTGAGGTTATAAAATGAATATAAATAGAACCTTTTATTATCAATATACAGTATTCATTTATACAAGTTTAAAGAAGAGATACCTATTCGTCTAACTTCGGAAACATTCGTACATCTTCGTATAACATATAAACAAATTTGATTATTAATTTCTTTATTATAATTATTAAGTACCAGGAGACCGAGCTAAAGCTCGATTATAAGCAGGGCTATGATTTCAATAATAAATATTGGATTATTGAGTTTTGAGGTTAGGCCTATAACATTAAACAACTAAATAAAGGGTATGTTTATTTAGCAGAAGTATTCGTTGCCATGGTAACTATAAATAGATACAACATTAGGCTTACCTCTAATAAAATATACAGTTTAAAAGAAAGCAGATGATTATTGTAATGGCATTGAAAACATTTGCATCAGCTGTGCTTTGTATTGTTTAAAATGGACAAATTTCACTTTTTAATTTAATAAAAAGACGTAGAAAACGAATTTTCCCAGACTGGTGACCATTTCCAATCGATTTCTCGTGGCCAAAAGCTCCATATAAAATCAAAAAATGAAAAATCCTTAGACGGAGATTCCAGATCCATTTAGCAGACAAACAATTATCTCTCGCTTTAGAAGATAAGATAACTTCTAAATCATTTGATCTTTCAATATGAAGTTAGAAAGCAATTAAAAGATAATATTTGTATGATTAGTTAGATACACAACAATAAAAATTAATAAAAATGTTTAATAAATAAGCCTACAGTTTTATAATTCTTATAATTGTACACATTTACCAAGTTAAAAATCCCCGTCAGCATAGTTAGGTAGGCCTAGATAAAGTCTGTTGTTTTTAAACAGTATTTTTTTTATAAAATTATCTAATTCTTATGTTTATCTAATTAATCTGCCCTGTGATTTTTCACAGGAGCTTATAGTTTTTTTATAATTTCAGAGTTTCAACTGAAAATAAGTGTAACAAGCCCTCAGTATGTAGGGAGCAGTAAGTGTTGAAAAATGTAAAATACATTAACTGACTGTTCAATTAACAATAAGTGATGAGGATTTATTACAAATATTCCTCTTCTTTCAGAGAAGAGAATTAATTACATTAAAAACTTTTTTACTCCTGCAGGAAATTACGACAAAGTTCTTTATATTTACCTAGTGAGATACTATTTCATAAATTGGAAAACTTGTTAGTGTTCTTGTTTCCATGGCAAAATAACAACTTTACGTAGCTGTCTGTTTACAACTTCAGTTCCAACACGTGCAACGATGATTGAACGTGAAGTACTTTTTAACGAAACTCCATAGGAAATTTAGGCTATGCAATGAATCCTTATGATGAGACCTAAGGTCAGGAATACCAAATGAGCACCGATCACGGTCCCCAGAACACGTTAACACTCACATTGACTTTAGTTTCAGTTATATTCTATGTTTATTGTGTGTTAACACTTATATTGACTTTGGTTTCAGATACACATGGTGTCCCATAAGTAAAGTGCCAAATTTCGGGGAATGGTTCTATAGGTCAAAATAAGAAAAAAAAAGTTCATATAAACACAGACCCGAAAACGCTTTGTTTTCAAGATATCCGCCATTTTGTTTTTTGTACAAAATAATTCTTATCTAGAGAACAGTTTGACTGATTCAGTTCAAACTTGGCATTAAGTTTAACCTAACAATGATTTATCTCAAGGAAAATAATCGATTCTATCCAATCATGCGTTTTAAAATGGCGGCTGTTTGAAAAGTTTTGTTTAAACCTAAATTACTCAAAAAGCGTACATTTTAACAAAAAAATGTCAATACACCTTTTTTGTAGCCCTTTTGATTCCCTATTGGATGGTCTAATTGTGAAAACAATCGGATGAAGGATAATAGTCAAGTTAAAGATAACGACAGCAAAAATGTACATACCTACAATATTGTACTATTTACTGTGTTGGTATAGGATGCCGGGTTGAACAAACCATATTATTACACATAACTTAGCTATTATCATTCATTCGATTGTTTTGACAGTAACAACATCCAATAGGGAATCAAAAGGGCTACAAAAAAGGTATCTTGAAATTTTTTGTTAAAATGTACGGGTTTTGAGTAGTTTAGGTTTAAAATTTTCAAACAGCCGCCATTTTAAAACGCATGATTGGATTTAATGGCTTATTTTTCTTGAGATATATCGTTAGTAGGTTAAACTTCGTACCAAGTTGGAACTTAATCAGTCAAACCATTCTCTAGATAAGAATTATATTGTACAAAAAGGCGGATATCTAGAAAACAAAGCTTTTTCGGGTCTGTGTTTATATGAACTTTTTTTCTTACTTTGACCCATAGAACCATTCCCCTAAGTTTGACACTTTACTTATGAGACACCCTGTATGTTTTATGTTTATTGTGTTAACCTTATATTGACTTTGGTTTCAGTTATTTTCCGTGTTTACTGTGCCGACCACACTTTCTGCACGTTACGTTTCCCCATAAACGCTTCTGCCGAGACAATCAAAGTGAGCGCCGCTGACAAATTGGGCCTACGACATCCGCGTGAAGATCTACTCCTTGTAGAGCTCAAGTCTTCGGGAGAGAAAGTCACGTTCAGAGACAATGAGATCGGTATACCGACATCCCTCAGTCTAAATGGAAGGCTCTTTGTCTCGCCTAAAGATCATCTGGATGCTTTGGTAAGTATATATTATTGTGTTTTTTAAACGTGTTTTCTGTGTTTTAATGTGTATTGTGTAAGCAACTTGACAATTGGATTACGGTACCGAAACGCGTCGTAACATTTTAACGACCTAAATAAGTCACATGACGGACCAGTAACAGGTAATATTATTATTATTATTATTATATTATCCTATATATTACTATTATTGTGTTACCACTCTCCGTGCTTACCAAGCAATTGAAACACGTGTCTTAACACGTTCAGTGCTAAGCAAATTTCGTATTTCCTATGCTAGGAGTTGACCTTTTATTTTTTTATTTATAGACTGAATAAGCAGAAATTACTTTATTTTTTAACCTTTCTATGTAATAATTACTAATAATCACAGCACATAGACTTAAAATTGGTGCAATGCACTGTGTATTGAAAATGCTCAAAATATGGGGGTTGGCGTGCGAAGCTCGCAGTGCACTGTGTATTGAAATACTCCCAATAAGGGGGTTGGCGTGCGAAGCACGCAATGCACTATGTATTGAAAATACTCCCAATA
>JAGFPH010000485.1:260737-283119 GCA_018207615.1 Philaenus spumarius
GGCGTGCGAAGCACGCAATGCACTATGTATTGAAAATACTCCCAATACGGGGGTTGACGTGCAATGCACTGTGCGTCAGCCAATTCTCTTAGTGTTCAGTGTCAAGTTCACATGTGCGTCCTTAGCAGTGAACGTGTTAAATAACGTTGCTTACTTTTACCGAAACATATGCCGCTTTCAACTCTTTGTAAAATTTGTTCGGTTTTTTGTGAATGTATTTCTTTTTCAATAATAAGATTTCTAAGCCTGACTTTTCATAATAGGCCTACTGTTGGCCTGGACATTTGATAGATTACCTGTAGTAACAAAAATGTAACAATACGTAGGAAAACCTGAAGGTGTTTATGTTTTCTGAGCCTATACAAGCAGGGTGTCCCAGGAGAATAGGTAAAGATTTTAGGAGGTGATTCTACTACTAAATGTAAGAAAAAGTATAATAAACATAGGTGTGGAAATGCTTGGTTTTCGAACCATCCGCCATTTTGCTTTTGTTACTAAACACCTAATATCTTTGGAAATAGGAAAAATATCGGCCTTACATTTTGTGTACATATTTTTTACGTAACCTTTTACCCTCGTACAAAAATCCAGAATGTTCTTCAGTATACTTTCAAAATGGTGGCCATTTAAAATATTGAATGTAAAATATTTCTAAAAATGCTAACGTTACAAACGGTTTAATAACAATGAAATTTCATTTTTTGATAGTTTTCTCGAACTCAAAAGATAACACTTATCAGCTAAAAGCTCAAATCATGATTTCTTGGTATTATCTATCTATAACAATACAGAAAGAAATTATTTGTACTACTAAATTCTTTTGATCTACGAGAAAAATTAAAATACAGTTTAGTTTTTTATTAAAAAGTTAACATTTTTCGTTTCCTAAATTTGTTTGTAAAGTGACCAGTTTTAGAAATATTTGGCATTAAAATGTTTAAATAGCCGCCAATTAACGTATACAAAAGAACGTTCTTTTGTAAAAAAAAAAAAACAAAATGGTGGATAATTTGAAAACTAAGCATTTTCGGATTTATGGTTATTGGAACTTTTTTTCTTATTTTCACCTAGTAAACATTTTAGCCTGGTAATGATTGGGACAATATTTCTAGACAGCCTGTATGTAAAAAAATCAGAATACTGCTGTTTTTCACTACGTAATCATCGGAGATGTACTTTTTTTATGTGTCAACGATAAATTTTCCTTTATACAAAATAAAACAGAAATGATAAAAAAAAGTAGCTCTTCAAAAAAAATGAATTTAAAAGTAATAATCTAAACAATTGTCATAAAATGTTGATTAACAACTGAAATCTTAAAAAAGGTAATGTGTTCTAGACCCTGATCCCTGAGCAGGAATGCGCTACTGAAGGTATGGATTTCGACATGGAACTCTTCAGTACGAAGGAGCTAGCTTATCATATGACTCTCTTTGACTGGGAGCTGTTTTGGAATATACATGAAGTAAGTACTTCATACTTCATATCTTCATCTTCATACTTCATATCTTCATCTCCATACTTCATATCTTCATCTTCATACTTCATATCTTCATACTATATCTTCATCTTCATACTTCATATATTCATCTTCATACTTCATATCTTCATCTTCATACTTTATATCTCTGATGTCCTATGTAGAGCTGTGTACAATTTGTTAAGCAAATATTTCCAAATACTAAAATAAAAGTAGTAATTGATTTATATTTAAAACAAACAACTTGATCAGTTTCTGTTAAATAATTTGTGACACAGCATAAAACATCAGGTTAGAAGATTGTTACTATTTCTTTAGAAAGAGAAAACTCTTTATTTCTCATATAGACAATTCAATAATAGTCAGTCTTTAATTTATATAACAAAATTAATAAAAATCTCCATGCAATATGTAGGAAACCCTCCAAAGACAATCATGCTTATAATAAAGTTCTAAGAAATTTAGCATCATATGTCAGACCACTTGAGGCTGATTTTTAAAATTAAAAACACTACACAAAAACAAAATACTAAACACACGCACAAGTAGTTACCAGTTGAAAACAAACTGAAGTTCAGTTCAACTTAATCAACGGACATGATTGTATTGTTTTCATTTTTTAAAGAAAAGTTTAAGTAAGGCAAAATGCGTAAAACAAGGTTAATGTTTATATTAGTAAACAACAATAACAATTAGAAATCAAATTAAACAGTTGATTAATCATACCTCAGATTTAATTGTTTCTTTGTATCCAGATTTTGCAATACTCAACGTTTCTTGCGTCTGTTTTCAGTACGAGCTAATTTACCAAACATTTGGACGCTACAGATTCAACCACATCATTGCCAACTTGGACGTGTTCCTGCGAAGGTTCAACGAAATTCAATACTGGGTTGTTACCGAGCTCTGTCTCACGCAGAGTCTTAGTAAGCGAGTCCAGGTACTCAGGAAGATGATTAAGCTAGCGGCATAGTAAGTAACTAATATCTAGTAATGCATCCCTTCCAACTGATACCTAGTATATAACTGACAACTATTGGGTGACTAATACCAAAGCAGCTCTTGCTGAGATGTTTGAGGTATTGAAGTCAGAAGGAAAACACATGGGCCTAGTAATAAATGAGTTAGAAATGTATGACATCTACACGGGCAAGAAGAATGTATAGAGAACATGTACGGAAAATGTTGATTTTCAAAAGTGTTGACAGTTTTTTGCTATCTCGGCGTTAATCTCAATAGTAATATCAAAACACCACAAGAGGTTAGCCAAATTATCGTACAAGGATATAAAGTTTTCTTAGCAAATTTAAGTTAAATAAAATCAAAGCATATTATATAGGATACACAAAACTTAAAATATTTAAGAGTTTAATCAGGTCAGTGCTAACCAATTTTGGAGGCAACTAATGTTGGTCAGTAGTAACTAATGTTTAACCCTTTCCACTCGAGTGTCGGGGCAGCCCCGTACCCTACTAATCCGCATGAACTAATGTCGGGCGAGCCCCGAACTCGCTATGATAACGTTCTTTGATTGCATTTGAACACCGCTATTGTTGAAGTTTGAGATGTGCTGCTATCTGTGGAATTTTTTAGGACCATTTGAGTTCAGATTCTGTGGTAAATAAATCTTAGAAAATGTAATGTTTGCCGTCTTTGGCCGGTCTGTAAACAGCTGTCTGCTCTCGCCGTTGTTTGGTTCCTACCTACTACGCAGCGTTTTAGTGAGCTTACGCGTTGTTTAGTTTTGTTGTACTAGGTTATCGTGTGTAATTTCACAGTTTATTTTTGAATATTGTTCTTTTTATAATAATAATGATTGTTGTGAAATAAAATGAACGAAGACGACGGCAGTTTGTTACAAAATGACGTTAGTGGCGACGGAACTTTTGTTTCGAACCTGAGTGATTAAAATATTACCAATCATTTTTGAAAAAAGCTTTTCTTACTAGTTTTGATCTACATAATACTGTTGCTAAGCAATATAATTAATAGTTGAGGCGATTTTGTACAAGTTGGTGTCAAAACTAATTGTTTTCATAAAAACTCATTTTTTACAAAAACTTGTTTTTCAATTATAATGTTTTAATAATTTATTATTGTGTCTAAAACACGTGTAAACCACTTAATTTTGTTTATAATGATATAGACAACAAAAAACAAGCAACAAATATAGGTCTTCCCATTGAAAATTTTTCCAAAATTCTTGTTTATTCCGGTTTTTTGTTACAAATTTATATTTTTTTTAATAAATAAAAATTAAAAACATATACTTGAAAATAAAAATATATGTTTTTTTTCATACCAATATATACTTTAGTCATAGAAGAAACTACAAAAAAAATCGTCCTTTTAGAACTGACAGTAATACTTTTTTTTGGAGTAAACATGTTACAGTGCAATATTCGCTCAAAATTAATCTGACCTGATAGCAACACTAGGTTCCCAGTAATTCGAGTAGAAAGGGTTAATCTTTGGGCGAAAAAGCTTAAAGGATTCATAAAAGAAAGATGTGATAAAAAAATACGATGAATAATTTTATTACAAACGAAGTAATAAGCTTACATATAATTTTAGTTAATCTCTTCAAAGCACTGTCCTTGGCTAGCTATGCAATTATTGTCCCAACGTTGAATCCATGGACTGGAAGCATTTCTGGAAGGGCTCTGAGCTGCTGGGTCCTGACCTCTTAATGTCGGAAATGATGGGTTTTTTTTCAGCACATTTTTTTTATTTTTGGAAGAGCCAGAAGCCGCACGGGGCTAAATCTGGTGAGTGAGGAGGATGTGGACAGACAGAAACCTTTTTTTCCGGCCAAAAACTCGCGAATCAAAAGCGACTTGCGGTATCGCGAGTTGTCATGACGAAGAAGGAAGCAATTGGAGCATTTTTCTGGTCTCTTTTTTCGCACATCATTTCGTTGCGACGGATGTCAGTCAAAAGAGGTCGGTTACCGTTTGGAATCCGTTGCTCAAGTGACTTGACTTTAATGTGCCTTTCGGTAAACGTCATTGTAAACAATACTAGAGGCATTACCCCTCGTCATTTTTGCAATAAACCCAACAGGACAGTGATGGTAATGGTAATTATATCGTTAGCAAACAAAGCACTCTGTTAGGCCACGATGGCCGTGGTTGTTAAGGCGTCAAAGCTTTATCAATCGTCGTGGCAACCATCAATGGAAAAGTTCCGGGTTCAATTCCCATTGACCCCGAATAATTTTCTAAATGGTTTCTTAACAGACATCGTTGGCTGTGGTTCGGATTCCCGGATTCCACGTTCATCAGCCTTAAGTGCAAAACAGCAAGACGTTAAACTAAAAAAAAAAAAAAAAAAAACAAACAAAGCACTCTGTTTTGCAAAGATCGTTCTTTTGATTTCTAATCGTTTGAAGAAATTCTATGTTTAAGATATTTCATTTCATTTCTTTATTGTTTCTTAGGCCATTCGAAATGACACAGAACTGCTAGAATGGAATAGATTGTATCGCCAAGACTATGTCGCATAATTCAGTATTTCTGTTTACAGTTGTAAAGACTACCAAAACCTAAACGCTTTCTTCGCCATCATCATGGGACTCAGCAACGTCGCTGTGAGCAGACTGTCCTTGACGTGGGAGAAGTTACCCTCCAAATCGAGGAAACTGTTCACAGAACTCGAAGCGTTGATAGATCCGTCGCGCAACCATCGAGCGTACCGTTCGTACGTAGGGAAATTACAATCTCCAGTTATACCATTCATGCCTCTATTATTAAAAGGTAAGCGTTTTGATTCTCTTCTTTGTAAAATACTAAGTTCTTCGTATCGTCTATTTCTAATTTTCGTTATTAATTGTTTTTGTTAATTTTCAGACATGACGTTTGTTCACGAAGGCAATAAGACCAGTCTAGACGGACTAGTCAACTTTGAGAAGATGCACATGTTGGCGCAGACCATGAGAACGCTGCGTTACTGCCGAAGCAGGCATTTAGGTAAGCTTAAATTAAAGTGAAGAAAATTTTGAGAATAACAATCTAAACAATCTTTAAACAGACCATGTTTTGTTAAACATCATTTGATGATTTAGCTTACACAAACTTCTTACTTTATATCTCTACAAAAAGTTTTTAAAATGCTAAATTTTGTTAGTTTTACAAGATAATCTATAAAGAACAAAGTCTTATACGTTAAATTATTATTTTTGAGTTCGGTTTCCTTAGTTATGACCAAACCAGACTTTTTTCAAAAACTCTTCTCTGTGGTCCTTCATCAGATTTGATGCTGTATGGAATGTCATGATTATATATATGTGTAAAGATTGAATAAATTTGCTTTTGGTAAATTACTCAGAAAGTAATCCTGGTATATAATATTATATCGAGTAATATAATAATACCAAAATTCGGCTTATATAACAAGCAGCAGGTACGGGACATCTTATCAGGGATTATTCCATAAACCATCAGTCCCTGATAAAAATAAGAAAAAACACACATAGCCCATTATCTTCATATTCCATTTCAGGCAATAATCTAAAATCATTCTCCATGACATTATAGAACCATATAGGCTTAAGTTTAGGCCAACCCAAATGTAGAAAAAATTATTTAAAAAAGTTGAGGATGGAGAAAAAGAAGCATTGTCGTAGGACAGTGTAGCGAGTATAGCATGTAAATCTTCGGTTCGACCCTCTGTCGATAATCCATACTGTGTTAATTCATGTTGTAATTGGGTTTTCTTTAAATGGTATATCCATCCGGTCCTAGTGTCAGAGTCTAAACGCTGGGGAGATGGAGGGGGATCTGTGGTTGACGTAGAATCTTGGGACGATGGCGGTAGGTTGTCATTACCCACGCCATCTCCGTCCATTAAATGAAACGTTCTGGTAACCAACCGGAACAGTCTAACAAATGAAATGGAGAATATCATGATAGCAAAGTATTTACTCACTGCTTTACTCTAATAAAGCTAAAATGATTCATTTATATGCTACGACAGTACTTTTTCCATCTATTTTATATTATTTCAAATGCCTAGGTCCCTGTTAGGGTGCTAAGTTTATGACTCGGGCAATAAAGGTCACCGTTTAATTTGCCTGGATTGGCTCTAATCGGAATGGGCTACGCTCCAGGAGTACGGCAAGCTCGAATTTACGAGGTAGGTTTGGAAAGGTTTTTGGCTCAGTTATATTGAGCATTCATGAGCGAACCAAAAGGTTGACACTCTACCCTTAATAGTTCATCACTGCCAAAAGTTCCTTTCCGGGATGAGTGGGCAGGGGGGACAGTTATCCTAACCTTACAACTACCTATCGTATTGGCACCGGTATAGTAATTTTGAAGCGTTCCACAATCAAACATTTACACGTCCTCTTCATAAGTTATTAATGTAATTGAATTATTTTCATTTTTCATTAATTAATATTAAATCAAATTTCTTCGAGCTTAGAAGAGTGCGTGGGGGCGCACCGGGGAAATTTCAGCTTGGCCCTGACTGAAACCACTTGCTGCAACATGAGGCAGAATACATGTGGGCAATGTATTTGGAAATTTTCACAAAATATTAATATTCAATATTAAAATATTAATATTCAATATTAAAATATTATTATTCAATATTAAAATATTAATATTCAATATTAAAATATTAATATGCAATATTAAAATATTAATATTCAATATTAAAATATTAATAATGAATATTAAAATCTTCACAAGATTTGATTTTTACATTTGAAACAACTAAGAATATATTAGGAACTTGGGCAATTTTTTGTATACTAAGACACTTTCCACTTTATAAACTAAAAATGGATTCATGTATTGCAATGAATATACGTTCATAACTCTGTTACAGTTCTGGAACCTCCTTCGCCAAAGAACGAATCGGAAGTGAGATCGTACGTCAGCTGTTTGCGAACAATCGACAACCAACGAGTCCTAACTAGTTTATCACAAAAATTGGAGCCTAGAAGATCGTAAATCATTTGGGATCTTTCTGGTAGATCTCGCATTATTGCAAAACAATCCATCGTATGTCTTAACCAAAGAGTAAACTGTCAGATTAGAACCCAAATATTTTCAAACAAAACGAAACAGTATTGTAAATTTATAACGGTTAGTCGAGTAAGAGGATAAGGTTACCTACTGACAAATATTTTTCTAAAAGCCCTTGAGCGAAATTTGGTCTTTGAACAAATAATTTCATTCTGAATGGCAGCCAATCAAAGATATTCAATTACTATTGTGTTATTTTTTAACAGAATTGATGTAGATGAAATCATTATCTTACAAAATACTTCTTACAAAAAAACCATACATAGGTTTAAAGTTAAACTAGAGTGGGTGTTGTAACTCAGGCAACCCTAATTGTGTTCAGTTTTCTATATTTATCTATATATATATATTATTTAAATACCACTCACTCACTCATCACGAAATCTCAAAAACCACAGAACGGATTGGAATGAAATTTGGTATGTAGCTTCCTCTAGTGTCGTAGGTGCTCGCTAAGGAAGGTTTTCAAAAAATTCAAAATTTTAAGGGGCTTTGGGAAGGTCAAAGTTACTAAAAATAACCATAAGATTTTTTTTATAGGCGAAAAACCTGGGTGGTTATCATCGCCATAAGAAATACATAGTATAATATATTTATTGATATATTTTTTTGGTTAATATACATTTAACTTTGATTTGTCTATCCGTGCAAAGCCGGATCGGGCCAGCTAATATAAATATATATTAAAAATACCATTCACTCACTCACGAAATCTCAAAGACCACCGAACGGATAGAAATTAAATTTGGTATGTAGCTTTCTCTAGAGCCCTAGGTGCTCGCTAAGAAAGGTTATACAAAAAATCTAAATTTTAGGGGGCTTTGGGCTGGTCAAAGTTACAAAAAAAACCTCCAAACGGATTGGAATGAAATTTGGTATGTAGCTTCCTCTAGGGCCCTAGGTGCTCGCTAAGAAAGGTTATCAAAAATATCAAAATTTTAGGGGGATTTGAGGTGGTCAAAGTTACTAAAAAAAAACCACCAAACAGATTGGAATGAAATTTGGTATGTAGCTTCCTCTAGGGCCCTAGGTGATCGCTAAGAAAGGTTTTAAAAAAATTCGAAGAAATTTTAGAGGGTGTTGGGTAGGAGTCAAAGTTAATAAAAATCAACATAAGAAATATATAGTGTAATATATTTATTGATATATATTTTTTGTTAATATACATTTAACTTTGATTTGTCTATCCGTGCAAAGCCCGATAGGGCCAGCTAATTATTGTATAAATTTTATATTTTAAAGATACTTGGATCAAAGTTAAAACGTACGACTGCAATGTTTTGTAATAAAATAAACGCAATACCACTTCAAAATAAATTACTTTTAATCTGATTGGCTGCCATCTTGAAATCCATCTACACTGCTCGTCTAAATAACAATACACATTTTTCATCACAGACATATTACAGGATTGTTCGACGCAGATAAACTTGTACGACTCCAACACGACCACCGTGGAATTGTAGTTCGGTGCATTAAAACACGTAACGAATTGACGACTGGAAACACCAAAACGTAGTATTCGCTCACTTTTTGAGCAATTTAAAAAAACGCAATAAATTTTTTTACGTAACCTTTAAGGCTTTCATGGTATTTTACCAGTACTGGTTTTGGGGAAACTGACGGACTGCGGGGAACGATTTCAGGTTCCTGTTCACAAAATGGTTCTTAATTTCCCGTAAACAAAAACTGACGTTGCGCACCGTATAGCCTTTTCCTGAAACTAGTACTGAATGATTTTTTTTTTTAGTCTTTAATATTGAATTGATGTATATTGAACTTTATATTTGTGAATTTTATAAAAAAATTATTTATAATTATATATACAATAATATAAACTATACATAAATTTCTTCTTATATTCTAAAGCATTATTCTAGTCATGATGTATGTGTATGTGTTTTTGATTTTATATAGCATAAGAATAAACTTCTCTTCTATCTATCTGTCATGTTTTATACTAATATAATAGACTTACAACAGTAATATGCACAGTTCTGTATTATACTTTGGGAGTAACTTTTGGATGAATAAAATAGGAAATAAAACTCTTCTAACTCATAGCCTGGGTATGCCTCAAAAGTTATTCAATCAATTTGTAATAAATACTAATACGTAAAGAGGTAACATTTCTTTGTACTAACCTAAACGAAAGAGGTTAAACAATTTTAATAATTCGGGGGGAATTTTAATAATTCGACCACGCAGCTGAACCACTGGACATGAGTTTAGCGAATTTCCAAAACAAATTTATATGTTCAACCAACAATTTGGGAAATTGGTACACTCATGAACTCGCTGAATAGCTGCCTGTGTGTACGAAATATATTACTAGAATTTGTTTGCACCTACGCCTCCAGCTTCGACTTACGCACTGCTTCGTTCCACTCTCAATGGAAAACTAGCTTTGAAAAAACTCTCAGCCTACAAACTCAGCCGTCGGCCTAGGATCAGAAGATGCCCTCTTGTGGATTTGAACCGGGTACTTTTATGTTATTTTAAGTTTTTCTCTTTTAAGGGAACCAAGCGAGCTTTAAGGTCATGTAGAAAAACAAAATGTGCAGAATAATATCCTATAATTAATTTTTTAGATAAAACCCTAAAAAGTTTCATTCTAGTATGGAAAACCTCAAAAAATATTTACTTCTTGGTCGAAAAACGCATTTCCAGTTGTTGAACTTTTTGGCTTACGAACTCGTCCGAACGACTTAAACAACCAACGTGTGTACCAAATCGGATTTAAAATGCGGCTGTTAGAGTGCGAACACATATATACAATTTTTAATGACTCCCCAAAACATGTTCTGAGGACCTTGATCGGTGCTCATTTACTACTTCCGACCTTAGGTCTTATCATAAGGGTCACTCAATAGCTTTTCTTTCCTATGGAAATGCCCTAATAAATATATATATTTGGAGAATTTCTTTAGACTCAGGAGTATTATTAAATCCGACTCGACCTCTAGAACAGTGGTTCCTAAACTTTTTGATTTAAAGGATCACTTACTCAACCTTGCGCAAAGTTAAGGACTACCCATGCAGTATATAGTGTAAGTGAACTATTCTATAGGTCAATGTGTTCAATTATTACTACATTGCTCATACGTTTTAGAATAAACTGTATTAATATAAAACCTACACTTAACATATTATCATTGGTTTTGTAGTCAGTGTTATGTTTCAAATTTAGTCACACAGACTTGAGACTACATCCTTACTTTTACATCAAATCCTTTTACAAGCTTTCTGATCGACAAACCTAGGTATGATATTATCAAAATCAATATTTTTAGCTGCAGAATTTTCAATGGAAAAGATAGATAAACTACAAAGCCTTGCTTGGCTCATGGTGGATCTTGAAAAACTTCTCTCACAAGAAGCTACAGGCACACAAATACTTAAACAAAACCTAAAAGCTAAAGTCAAGTTTGGGAGTGAATCACAAAAATCTTACTCTACTAGCCACCAGTGCATCCCTGTCTCCCTCCCATTAATCAACTTTATTGTCATCACAATCGTAACAGTCAAAAACCTAGTCTGATGTGTATCGTGGTAAACGCACCGTTTGACTCAACTCCTGTTTATCGTGTTTTTAATTTTATGAAATGGTCAATAAACCATTAACAAAATTTTTATTATATTAATTATTAAAATTTGAGTAAGAAAATTAAAAATTTTACACCCATTTGTATGTGGAACCTGGTGTGGGCCGCACCCCCTGGTGAAGCCACTGTTTGTGCCTCCTTTGATTAACCAAAAGCACACTCCCTCTACGCATAGCCATATTATTTTTGAAAAATTATTTTCAATACCGACTTATTATTAATACATGAATATTTTATGGAATAATTATTATTTCTCCAAAACATTTATTCATATTATTTTTATCAGACAAAAGTACACTTACATGTGTAAAAAAACCTTATTGTGAACCTCAACGGTTCATAAATGTATTTATTCAATTAATGAGAGGGTTAACACTGCAAGTCTTTTAATGTTGTACCACTGTTTATCGTGCCCTTCCGAAAATTCTCCTGCATTGGTCTAAACAATGCATGTTGAGAGAAAAGGAAGAAGAAACTTTAAAGCGATCAACTGTAATATTTTGACATGTTATTTTTCTCAACAAAATCTTTAGTTTTATTTGTTCAGAGTTTTATATAAAATTCTAAATAAAGGTTGGTTAAATTTCTAGGAAACACAGTTTGTGAACCACTGTTCTAGAACACATTCACCTCGTATTCAAATTTTAAAAAAAGTAGCTTTGTGGGAATTTATGGAGCAATTATAAGTAGCTGATCCTTGTTGTATTTGCTAAATCTAGGAAAGTTGTAAATTTGTTTTATCACCAGAGAGGTAAAATCTAATAGGTTTTAGCTTGGAAATAGAAGTTTTTCAAACAGCGTTCAGTTAATTTCTCGTTATAAAATCAGAGACCCATATTAGCGCCCGATCGCCGCGGCTATTTAAAACTCAAGTTCAGTTTATCATGGTTAAAAAATGACAAATAATCTTTCAGTGTTTACAGTTAGGGTAAAATTACCACTAATATTAATCTGAAACATTTGTTTCTAATACAATCAGATATTTCCTCTTTATTTATTCAAAAGTTATCGATAAGTTTCTTATTTTTTATACACATTATATATAACTACTATTGCTAGTTACTAACACAATGCCTTCCAGATTTCATAGTTTATATTTTAAAGGAGTAATTGAGAATTTTAATGATGTAAGAGATAAACTCAGACCAACTATTATATGACGTCGAGTTATTCAAATCCTATTCGTTGTCTTAATTATAACAGTGCTCAACACATTTTGTAGCATTGTAAATTCAGTCTTGTGTTACTATACCAATGTTACTCTTTTATCTTTAGCAAATTAATCAATTTTATGAACAGTTTAATTAAAAGAATCAGCTCTACCAAGAGGATGGGGAAAAAGGGGCAAATCAAAAATAAGTTCATCATTAGAAATTGCTTACAAGCGATATTCTCTTGTGCTCGAGTGTCTTATTAACCCTTTTGCGCTCGAATAGGGTCTTTAAAAACATTCCTCTGGAGACATTCGGCCACTGGTTGTGGCCATGCCATTTTCTATGTCAGCTTGAAATTGTTTCGCAGTCTTGTTCCTCCGAGCTCATATGGCCACACAGAGTCCAGCGAATTCTCGCATGGCCATCGTTAGTGAACATAACATTACGTATCTACGGAAAACTATCTTTTTTACAAAATTATATTTTCTGTGTAAAGTGCTGGAATCTGTAGGGAAACTATTGAACTATGTGAACAATGCATGATTGCTTTCCCTCCTTTTGTAACAGCTGTGTTGAGCTTCATAATACAACCTCTATATTTTCACTCAGTGCTGTGCTAGTCGTTAGTGAATTTATAAATCGTTGATGACTATAATATTACAGAAATGGATAATGTAAATTTGTACAATTTTAAAACACTTTCTATATTGTAGTTTGTCATTTAAAAACATGACTATTGGTTGTTTCCCGCTTTGGTTTTCATATGTTATTTATAAAGTATTTATGAGGTTTAAAATACTTTGCACTACCATGTTTTCTATTTTTTCACTAGACAAAATAAATTATATCTGTCATTAGACAGAGATCATTTATAAAATATTCAAGTTTGCTCTTTAACCTACTTACCTACATGTCAAGTGAATTAAACAAAACAATTACGAGATGGTAATGCCGTTCAGTCAAAATGGCAGCTAAGTACCAGCCAAGGAAAGAGCGGCCACAGCTCACGGAAATAATACAAGTTGTCTATGAGTAGGGTATGGCCACTGGTAGTGGCCTTTCGAGCGCAAAGGATTAATAAAATATTCAGCCAGCTTCACTGAATTATTATTATTGATATTATCAATTGATTATCAATATTATTATTGATACCGCTCACTGAGTTCGATGCAATTACTGGAATGTTACTGTACGTGTACAACACACAATTGTGAGTTCTTTGTGCAACAATTCTTTCAAAATAAAGTTCTCAAAATTACTGAAATGATGTATAAAACACTATATCAAAGCCCACTAAAGAATACCGTTGCGAGGCGGCCAATAGGATGGGCGCGCAGCGTTGCCATATCTACTAGCCTCGAACACTCCTGGCATTTACTGCTCGAGGCTTGATCGCACAGTTTAAAGAATTATAAATGCGTTGAGTCAGCCGCAGCCAGTTAGAAGCGTGGGAAGAACGTGACAACGTCGCACTAAGGCGATTGGAGCGTTCAAGGTCTCGGTGTACACAAGCCCGTCCCTCAACGGTATTCTTTAGTGGGCTTTGATATAATACAATGTATTTGTCATAAATTATTTAAAAAAAATCAGATCAGTATGGAATATTCATCAAATAAAAACCACAAACTCTTTCTCTATTCAGTTGTATAACTCGGTGTCATAAAAAGTACGCCTACCACATATTTTACATTTTACATTATTAATAACATAATATACTGTGCATTAAAGTAGTGAACGATTATAGAATGTAATAAACCTTTCATCTTC
Organism: Philaenus spumarius; assembly: GCA_018207615.1. Lineage (NCBI taxonomy): Eukaryota > Metazoa > Arthropoda > Insecta > Hemiptera > Aphrophoridae > Philaenus > Philaenus spumarius. Next base: position 274,776 of record JAGFPH010000485.1, read on the forward strand.
CCTTCACTACACCCATTATATTGAATATTCAAATTTATTTAATGTTTTTAATTTAACAAGATTTTCGTCCTTTGTTTCCATTATATTTGTGTAATTTCTTTTAGAATTAATGTTGTGTATTTTTATGTAAATCTTTGGTATTTGTTTAGAATGTAAATATTGGAGAAACTCGTTTGGAATTGATGAAGTACTTTGTGGGCATCAATTTGAATGTTCAGTGTTTTTGTATCTATGTCATAGATTCATTGGCCTTGTTCTGTGGTTAAGACAATCATTGTAATCTTCTAGATCTTAAATAAATGTTCCTTTCTTTATTGGGGCGGAACGGGACCATTTCAACTGCCACAGCCTGCTTGCCACAATACTGTTGAAGACAGATTTAGCAAGCTGTGAACTGATGTTTTACTTTTTTGTTTTAACCTAACCTAAGCTAGCTGGTGTTTTAACTTGATTTGCCACAGCCTCCTTGGCACAATATTGTTGAACACAGATTTAGCAAGCTGTGAACGGATGTTTGGCTTTTAAAGTATTCTGAAGCCAAGATATTATTTGTGGTGTTAATTTATTATCAGCTGTTAGAAACTAAACTCAGTAAAATTATTTGATCCAGTTGAAATAATGTTTCCAGTTGAAACATAGGCCTACTAAGTTAGCCAATTTTTGTGTTTTATCTACCACAACCTGCTTGACAAAACATGTTGAACACAGATTTAGCAAGCTGTGAACTGATGTTTGACGTTTAAGGTATTCTGAAACCACTAGGCTATATATTATGTGTAGTGTTCATTTCAAAATCTTAAGTTATCAGCTGTACTAAACTAAGTTATTCTTTGATCTACCGGTTGAAATATTATTATAGGCCTACTCTAAGCTAGCTGATTTAAATAAAGATAATATACTACAAATACAAATATTTGTTAGAATGATTTTACATTTAGAGCAATAGTAGGCCTATATTGAAGAACTTCCTGTGAGCTTATTGTCTTGGATAGAGTGAAGGACTTCAAAATTTAATTAGGCCTAGTTTTGGTACAAATTTCTTTTTTATTCTTCAAAGAATTTGAAACTCGTTCCGCCCCATTTCGACCACAATGTCTGTTAGGTTTCTTGATTGTTTCTAGATTGTATTAAGATTCATTGTTTTTACTTTAAATTTTATCAATTTATTTATTACGATGTTTAAAATACTATAAAAGTTGGAACTATATATATATATATATCTACAAATTATTTTATATATTCAAATTATATTTAAGAACACCATTCTTCCATTCCTGAGTACATTTTTATAATACATTATATAATACTTAATGTGTGTAATGTTTTTATTTGTTTTGTATAACCAACCGATGTTGCCATGGCAACTGTTTGCAATGAAAGTGTGATACTTTAAGGGTCCATCTGAACTGAACGCTGTTCTTACTCTATGTTTGTGTTTGTGAGCGATTGAACTAAAAATATTAGAAACGACTTAGTTGAATTGTGAAAGGTATCTGCAGCGGAGAAGGTTTTAAAAATGGAAATGAACCAATGGTGTACTTCCTATACATTAAATTAGATAACACAGAACAATAGCGTATCCAGGATTTGTCTCTACTCTGGGAGGGGGACCAACTAATAAAGGGCGTGGAACACCAGGGGGTTTGGGGGTATGGAATTTTGAATTTTTAACGTATAAAACCAATTTTAACGATTTTTTTACGAATCAAGCAATACTTTTACAAACATATACAATTAACCTTAAAATGCATAGTTTCAAATTGAATTTTCTTTAGCTTAGTTTGTATAGTTGAGAAACTACTAGATTGAAAACATTTATTTAAGAAAATTTAATTCAATATGTTAAATAGATTTGTTGTTCAGATTCTTTTGAATATAACTAATTAGAACATAGCCTAGTTTTATTCTATTTCAATCTTTGTGTAAGGTAAAATAAAATTGTAAAACGATTTTTCACAAGGAATAGTTTAATATCACAATTATTGAAAACGTGTCAACACACTATAAATCATCATAATACGTTCACGAACACAATAGTTTTTTCCAAGCTAAAGTTGAATTCTTCTAGATTTTTTCGCTATTTCGCTTAGAACTTCGTCCGGGGTCACAGCAATGTCTTTATGGACATAGAGCAAAGAGTGCCCATTAAGTCTTGTTTCACTAGTCGTATTTCTCGAATACCGTAGCTGTTTAAGTATTTTAAAGTAGTAAATGATCTTTCCGCACTACAAGAGGTCACTGGAAAGGCAGCCATTATTTGCAATAACTTGTGAACAGAAGGGAACTTTTCTTTATTGCAGCATGCGAGGGCTCGATGGCATTTATCTTTTTGAAGGGTTTGCCATCCTTTTTGAAAGTCTCCGTTCTCTCAGAGTTGGTTCTTGTCAAGATTTGACGCCATACTTTTACTTCTCCGTTCAACTGGATTTCGTCAACAGCTTCAAGCTTCTCTCCATATTGACCAAAAGGATTTCCAGTGTGGATCTCTTCCTTGGATGTGTCAATCAAAATCTCAACGACTAACAAATCGTTCATTCAGTTGATTTGTGAAGTGTTTCTTTCCCTAGCTTTTTTCTTGTGGGTGAGCAGGTCCGGCCCCCTTCGTCCCCCCCCCCCCCCATAAATACGCCCCTGACACAGAATACTGAAAACTGCCTGAAGCCGTTCAGTTGTCTAAACTAGTAGTTCTGTGAACAGTAGACCTCGCTCGTTGAAATAACAAATGTGGGTTTGAGCTAGGTTAGAAATAGTGTGCCAGTAAGGAAGTAAGTAGAAGGTTTAGCCAGTGAAAAATAATTTTGCAATTTATTCGTTTTTTCACTGTTTCCAGGGACACCTGACATAAAATGTCTCTCGGGGAGGTACCTTCCATATCCCCATTTTTGTATATGTTTTATGGGGTTTTTGTTTTTTAATGTTTTCTTGTAGTTTTTTAAAGATTTTTTGTATTTATAAGTACCCTAGTGAATATGAGTAAAGATTAAAATCTATTTACAATAAATATATACAGTACTATTTACATGTTGAGAGTAGGCAAACGAGTTGGTCAACTTAACCAAGTAAACTTTGTAGGCGGTGCTCTTCTTCTACCCTCAACCCCAGCATCTTCATTTGCCGGATTCTAGTTAGTCGGTCAAAGTTAAACCCCTGATCTATTAGGATGTCACTTAATCGCTTCGCTCTAGAGAGTGCGACGTATGTACATCCGGGGGCTAACTTCTTTTCCCCAATACTAAGCACTACTGTCAGCAAAGTGAGGCCTTGGGACTTATGGATGGTGACAGCCCAGGCTAATATGATTGGAAACTGTGTCCTAGAGCATGACACATTGCCAGACTTCCAAGACCTTGTTACTGGAGCGATGGGGACACTGGCATTGACCAGAGGCCCAAAGTAGTTGTCAAACTTTACACAAATTACGAGCGGCTGATCAGCAGGCGGACACTTCCCTGGCTGGTAAACAATATCGGTCACTGTACCAACGCACCGTTCACAAAGCCCCTCCTAACCCACAGATTAGTCTTGAGCATCACCCTACTGCCTACACAGAGATATAACACTTTCTCCAACACCCGTGCAGTTTCGTAGTCGGCTTTGGCAGCTTCAGCGTTGTTGTTATCAGAAGGTACTTTAGCAGTAGGGCGATTCATCGACTCTAACTTTTGTAAGTTGAAGAAGAAAACTTACTTATTTTGGGGGTATAAAGATCAATTTAACACTCCTAAGCATTCTTGGTACTTACGGAGGCCACTAATTTTAAATGTTGCTAGATTATTGCAACAAAAATACAAGCATTAAAAAAAGAATAGCCTGAAAGGTACTAACCTATAGTCTTTATTCATAGCACTCATCAGTATGATTCGGGCCGGCAATCGTTAGGCGTTTCGTTAGTGAGTTGTCGGCAATGTGGCTATAGGTTAGAACCTTTCAGGCTATTTTTTTTTAATGCTTGCATTTTTGTTGCAATACAAAACAACTTACATAATAGATGTTACTACCTTATATTAGTTTTTTTTAAATCTCAAAACGTCTAAAAATAGTATGTAATAAAAAATGTCTAAAAATAGTGGCCTCGGTCTAAAACGTAAGTACCGCATTCTTTAATCTAAAGTAAATTTCCCATTATTCCCCCTTCATTGTAATTACCTATAACAAAATATCTATACTGAACTATACATCTTTCAGATAAAATAATTCAATCACTCAGCTGAGACGCTGATGTGAGTTGAGCGAATATCCAAAACTTACTGGGTTTCGACCAACTATTTAGAAAATTGGTCTACTCACCAAGGCGCTGTATAGAGCTGCCTAGTGTATAAAATATATTAATAGATTTGTTTTCACCTCCAGCTGCCTCAACGTGCTGCTTTTCCATTTGCACCTAGACCTTGCTGCCACAGATTGTGAGCTGCACCTCGACATTGCATCCTCGGATTATGGACTGCTTCGCTAGCAAGTTTAAGTATAAACTCGCATCACTTGGGATCAGAAGCTGCCCTTACGGTAAAATCCCCCACGTGGAATTGAACCGAATACGTTTTTGGTATTTCATATTTCGATCCATTTTAAGTGAACCATACGGGCTACAAGGACGTGTAAATAAACAAAATGTAAAAAATAATCTCCTTTATTAATTTTTTAGATAAAACCCCAACACAGGTTTCATTCTAGTACGAAAAAAACATTTACTTCCGGTCAAAAAATGTGCTTTCGGTTGTTGGATTTTTTTGCTAACAAACTCGTTCAAACTACTTATAAAACCAACATGTGTACCAAATTGAACGTAAAAGTATGAAGAGTTTTTAATTAAACCCCAAAAGAGTTCTGAAGACCAAGATCCGTGCTCATCTCACCATAAGAGTCACTGCAATAGATCATCTTTCTAATAATTAACAATAGAAATAAAACTAATTTCAGATCTTGAAATTAGTTAACAAGTAATAACAGAAAGTACTATCACCTTAAAACTAACGAATAAAACTTAAGAACTAATTATTTAAAGTGTGAATGCTCATGTTTAGAGTAATAAATTCATGTTTCTAGTACCCAGGTCTCTAAATCTATATATATATATAATCTAAATACCACTCACTCACTGACTCATCACGAAATCTCAAAAACCACCTACCAGATTGGAATGAAATTTGGTATGTATCTTAATCTAGGGCCCTGAGTGCTCGCTAAGAAAGGTTTTCAAAAAATTCGAAATTTTAGGGGGGGTTTGGGTGGGGTCAAAGTTACTAAAAAAAACCACCGATCGGATTGGAATGAAATTTGGTACGTAGCTTCCTCTAGGGCCCTGGATGCTCGCTAAGAAAGGTTTTCAAAATTTCAAAATTTTAGTGGGTGTTTGGGGGGGTAAAAGTTACTAAAAATCCCCATAAGAAATACATAGTACATAATATATTTATTGATATATTTTTTTGGTTAATATACATTTAACTTTGATTTGTCTATCCCTGCAAAGCTGGATCGGGCCAGTTAGTTGTAATATAATAGTACAGTACCTTATATTTTTCCATCAGTGACTTCTTTTGTTAATTTATTTTATGAGTTTCCGGGATGTCTATTCCATCCTTAGAATCTCATGTTGAATGGAGGTCAACACCCGGTAGCCATAAGGTGTTCACCTATTAATTGTGTTGTGTGTCTTTACTTAATGTTTTGACGAACTCCATTCAAAGAAAGATTCCATTCAAATAGGTGATTGGATAGACATCCCGACAGAGGTAAAATCAATTAACAAAAAGAAGTCACTGATGGAAAAATGTAATACTTGTATAGAGGTTTGGTTTGGATGTACTACGTCGTAACATGTATGTTTGACTCGCGACCGTGAGGGACACCAAACCTCTAATAATAATAGATGCAGCTAGTCTACACCCCTTGAAGGAGCATCAATGAGATTTCTATATAAAAAGGATCTGCATATTGCAAGCCCTATGGAGAAAGTCTTAACATTTAAGTTACTATAACAAAAGATTTTGAGCTAAGCGTTCAACGTTGATGTTCGGTTTGTTCAAAAGTATCACGGTAATTTAAAGAAAATATAATTCGACCACGCAACTGAACCGCTGACATGAGTTGAGCAAATTTCCAAAATTAAGTTTATAGGCCTAGTTTTAGGGTTTCAACCAACAATTTGGGAAATAGGTCTATTCACGTCGGTGCTGAATATCTGCAAAATGGTTCGCACGCCATTCCGCATATTGGGAGTATCTTTAATACGCCATTCCGCATATTGGGAGTATCTTCAATACACAATGCATTGCGTGCTTCGCACGCCATTCCGCATATTGGGAGTATCTTCAATACACAAAGCTCGTGCTTCGTACGCCAACCTCCATATTGCAAGTATCTTGAATACACGATGTATTGCATGCTTCGCACGCCAACCCCACGGTAGGGTCCACCACATGGCTTTGAACCGGGTACTTCTATGGTATTTTACGTTTTCATCGATTTTGGGGAAACCAAGCGAGCTATAAGGTCACGTAAAAAAACCAAATGTGCAAAATAACATTCTACATTTATATTTGTAGAAACAACTCAAAAACAAATTCATTCTCGTATAAAAAATCTCAAAAAAAATTTTACTTCCGCTCAAAAAACGTGCTTCCGATTGTTGGATTTTTTTGGCTAACGAACTCGTCCGAGCGACGTAGACAACCAACATGTGTACCAAATTTGAACCAAATCGGACTTAAAATGCGGCCGCTAGAGTGCGAACACATATATATGTATATATATATGATTTTTAAAGACACACCAAAACGTGTTCTGGGGACCATGATCTGTGCTCATTTGCTACTCCCGGCCTTGGGTCTTACCATAAGGGCCACTGCAATAGCTCATTTTCCCAATGGAAATTCGCTAATAAACAAATTAATATAAAATTCTGACGAAATAAACACCACTATAAGGAAAGGGAAACAGACCCATGAAGATAATTCTGACGTGTTAATCTGTGTTGTACCGGTAAGTTTAGTGTAAGGAAACTAGCCAAAGCAGATACTTTTCACAATTGTTTTATTTTATTTCAATGCGCACATTGACTTCAGTAGTACAGTGTGTCCCTAACGTGGACTTCTTCGATTTGAGAAGTAAGAATAGAGTTTCAACCTAAACTATTCAGATTACGGACAAAATTAACCTAAAACGCAATCAACTTTTTTTACTTGTACTATTTTTGGAAAGATAATTTTAAAGCTGTAGAAATTTCATAAACTTTAAATTTAGTAATGCGGTCGTACGTTTTAAAAACACATTCTTTGGAAAGAAGGCCTTGTACAAGAATGTCAATAAAAATAAACTTCTGCACTATGAATATTTATATTTAATTACCAGAGTGAATAAATATTTATAATTTCATTTGGATCCCTTTCACATTTAGGCCTATAATTACTAGCCAATGCCCACCGTTGGTTTTGAGTTATTAGGTGTTGCTACCAGAAAAGTCAAACAGGTACAGTAGAGGTGATAATGACCACTTAGGGTTTTCACCTTCTTTTTACAAAAAAAAAATGGTCAGGCTTTGGAGAACAATTAGTTTTCCTACTTCTTTGGATGATCTCCAAGGCTGTTCAGTCTTATAGCTTGCACTCCAATGAAACGGATATTTTATTTTTATAATATTCCTCCACGAGCAAGATGTGATAACCACCAGAGAGCAGGCTAAACCATCGAGTAGAAACACAAATTCAGTGCTTACAAGCTCTCCCAATAAAGCAGATTTTTTCGTCATAGATTATCCAAATTTATTGAAATTACTTTTATTTGAAAGGTAATTGAAACTTCGAATGTGGTGAGTTTCTTACATTTGTGATATTTGCATTATTGAATAAGAAATAAAATTGCAAACTTTGATTTTGGGTTAAGTCAAAGAGCAAAATTACAGTAAAATCCACTAAAAACTCCTCGGACTAAGCAAGGAGTCGGTTTGCCCGAGGTCGGACTAGCGGGGTTCTACTGTAATTCTAAACAAATTTAAAGTAGTAGATGATATACACATTCGGACTGTTCTAACCTTTAAAATGACGTATATTATGATCATTATTACTCCAGTATTCTTGTCACACGATTAACACTGTTCTTATAGGAGTTTAAATTCAAGATGGTGGCTGGGTCAGCTAAGCCTTAAGCTATTTGTTCAAATATGTTGACAGTCTAAAGAATCCATAAATCTGTTGTTTTTGTTGTTGACGTGCGAAACAAGCAGTTCTCTGTGTATTGAAATTTCTCCCAATACGGGGGTTGGCGTGCGAAGCACACAATGCTCTGTACATTGAAAATTCTCCCAATACGGGGGTTGGCATGCGAAGCACGCAATGCTCTGTACATTGAA
>JAGFPH010000485.1:303119-364216 GCA_018207615.1 Philaenus spumarius
TTTTATACATTTAGTTACACTGAAACGAAAACTGAGTAACTTAAAAATGGCTGATATCTTCTTGAAAACTTTATCTCAGCACATAAATAATGTTTCTATACCACAGCAAGGCGATATGATATACAAAGACGAATGTGTTTACTCTTTTGATACTCCTGTAAGTTAGTTTTAATATTTAATGATCAGCTTCATAATTTTAAAACAGGCTTAATATCATTTAAAAACTCCTGTGATTTTAATTCTTTTAGAAATAAGCCTAACACTAGGTTATAGAGAATACTAACCCAACTTTTAGGTCTAAATACCCTGTCATTGCTTTTTATTTTTTGGCATAAAAGCACTGGCTTATTTGATATTTTTAAATAAATTGATTCCTATTGTCAGTTAAACTTAAAGAAAAATAAGTACTTGGAATATGTTCTAGACCTAGGCTAACTAGTTTAAAGCGGCGGACCTTTACTGTTCGACTCTAGCCTAATATTTTTGTAGACAACGACGTTGTTTTACATTCTACTGTTAAATGTTGAATATAGGTAAACGTACTGTGATTAAATAGGAGGTTAGGATAGAACCTTTTGGGTATTTTTTTAATTATTATTTTTGCATTTCTATTGCCATAGGTTAGCCTAGAGTCGAATAGTAAAGTTGCGCCTATAAAGCTAATTAGCGACATAAAAGAAGATATTTCATGGAAGATTGGATTGTAGGTTATACTAGGCTAGGCTACTGCTGCTATTGGTCATATGAAGTTGTTCCTATTAATGTATACAAACATTTTAATAATGTAGGCCTAACTATAACTTACACTAATTCGGATGAAATTTACAATGTGCCACCACACTATATTGGGGCAGGGGTGCCAACCTATTCACAAAATCACTCTAGAATAATTGTAATGTTCAAGCAACTACGTAGGCTACATCTGTGTTATAACTAGAGATGTGTTGAAGTACTGTAGGCCTAATCAAAATTTTGTATTCACTACTTACACACAAAAGTAATTGCTACTGACTGAAGCAATGATTACGGCTACTTTATTACTCTAGTACAGTGTAGACTTGTGAATATGAGTTCCATACCAATGGGAAACCAAGACTACATGCTCTGTATCCCGGTAACGGTGGAATTGGAAGGGGATGTAACGATTTAGATAGTAATAAAAAAGGGCCGAAGTCCAGACAGCGTCGTATTTCAAGCATTTTATTAAATTGTTGTTTTAATTTAGTTTAATTGTTATATTGAGTCTATTATTACGGTAATAGATAACAAGTAAATTTTGTGTTATTTTATTTATTAATGTTATAATCATAGGGATTTTTGTCCAGCATTATTCATACAAGTTGTGTCGATTTTTATCAACATTCTTTTAATATGCCTACCGTACTATTAATTAGGTAGGCCTATATAAAAAATGTGTCCTTTTATAGCATCAAGTAACATTCTAAATAACAGCCTCATAGCGATGTAAGTAGGCTATATTTGAATTTAAACTTGTTTTATGGATATGAATAGCCTTCCATGAATGATGGCTTATTAAACGTGTCATTTCACTTGAGTAGGCTAATGGTTTACAAAAGTAGGTAATGGTTTTCAGAAGTAGCCTAATGGTCTCGAGTAGGCTAATAGTTTATAAGGTAAACAGAATCAGTACTATTTTTAATCAGGCTAATTCAGTGTAACCATAATCATTTTAACGAATACAGCTGAGTAATAACTTAGCCCACCTCTAGTTACAACATTGCCAAAACTAGGCCTAGACATAAACAGGATTACAATCATAAGCGGCGTAAGTTTACTATTCGACCCTAACCTAATATTTTTGCAGACAACGACGATGTTTTACATTCTACTGTCCATTGTTGAATACAGGTAAACATACTGTGACTAAATACTATAGGTTAGAACCTTTCAGGTTTAATTTTTTAATACTATTCTTTCATTTCTGTTGCATAGGTTAGCCTAGGGTCGAATAGTTAACTTGCGCCTCATAAACTATACAATTACTAAGTAATTTTACGCCATCATTTACGGTAATTAGATCCTACTCTTAAACTAACCCCACTCCGTTATTTAGTGTGTCAGTGTGTCTAAAATTAATTTAGACACACAAAAATAAATTTTTAATAAGATATAATTCAATCGCTACCAAGTTGGTTTCATTCACTTTTCGTCTTGTAAGTCGCGTTCGTTTTTCGCTATCCTAACTTGTTACAAATGTATTGAGCCTTAGCAATAGGCCCTAATTGATTTGAACATTGTTTTATTTCCATAGGAAACTGATACAGGACTTTATGTGTGCCTTAAAACATTTCTGGGGCTTGGAAGAGATCATGTTGAAAGACACTTTCGCCGGACTGGTAGTGCTGTATACTTACACATACAGCGGGAGAAAATTGAGGTAAGTTCAAGTTTAATTAACGTTGATTAATATAGATTTTGTTTTAATATTGTACAACGTTAAGACAAATATTTACCATAATTTTGCTCCTTGTCTCCTCAAACAGTTTCGTATAAGCTAGCGGAGTGAAGTGTTGAAGATCGATGTACAGAATAGCTAAACGTATTCGACAGTGTGCACACGCGGTGTTTATTTGTGTAATGTGTATATGTGATATGTTGTACTGTGAATTGTTTTAATGTACTAACGACCTCAACAGAGTGAAATTCTGAAGCTGGAATTACTTCCGAAACGCGTCAAAAATCAATTTATGTAAAGTAAGTAATCTACTTATATTAAAATAAGTCACACAGACGGACATAATTATCCTTTTACACTTAATATAGTCCTGCCTATACTGAAGGAGATTTTTAACTCTGTAATTGTGTACAATTATAAGAATTATAAAACTCTAGGCCTATTTGTTAAAATTTTGTACTTTTATACATTATTATTATCTAATTAACGATAAAAATATGAACTTTTAATTGATTTCTAACTTCATATTGATAGATCAAATGATTTAGAAGTTATTAATATTATAATAATGGAATATGTTTATATGTTATACGAAGATGTGTGAATGTTTCCGAAGTTAAACGAATGGGTATTTCTTCTTTAAACTGGTATAAATGAATATATTGATAATAAAAGGTTGTATTCATATTCATTTTATAACCCCAAAACAAATCTTATAATGTATTAAAGCCTATATTAGTTCTTTAACTCATATTTTAAGAAAATCAACTTCACAAGACTTACATTGATTAAAGTTGTAAACATAACCCCAAAGTATAATCTATGCTAGGTTTTGTTTCAGCAGATGATGGGTGAAATCAGCTGTTATATTATACAAGAAATTATAGGCTTAATGATATAAGTTGTAACATAACCTCAAATTATAATGTATGATGGGTTTGTTTAAGTATGATGGGTGAAATCAGCTGTTATATTATAAGTTACTCATGTACGTACACTCGCTTTTATAGGAGTTTGATTAGTTAAACAATTGCCTTAAACTTTAAAATTGAAGAAGATTGTCATTCTTGGAGTAGTGAACTCTAGTGGAGTTTATTTTAGTGAACTCTATATCCCTAGACATTGAAATCAGCTGTCCTTTTGCCTGTACATTTATTTTTGTAATAATTTGTTGCAGATACCCACAGTTCAAGGAGACGGCCCCGAGAAGAAAGTTACCCGTTTGGCTATCGGCGTCGAAGGAGGTTTCGATCCAAACGCTGGAAACAAATTTGAGATAAGGGAAACTCTTTCGGTTGTGGTACTGCCTGAATTTCAGAGCGCACCTTGGCCGGAATCAAATTTTCCAGACACAGTAAGTTTCTTAACCCTAGGCCTGCTCTGGTTATAGCTCAAACTGGCAAGTCGGTTTTTAGTGTTTTGCAAGCTTATTTTAAAAAATTCGCCAAAAATATTAATTCTATCCCAATCCAAAAGTGTTCTATACCTTTTTTGTAGAGAAAGGTTCAAAGAATTCATATATGCTATTAAAAGATTTATTGATGTAAAATTGTAAAAGTTATTAGCTCAAGAAACAAAAAATGTTCAGTAACGAAAGGAAAAAGTTCAACTTTAAGCCTACATAACGAGTAGTAAACATTCTTTGTAATTTTTTTTGTAAGTTTAAAAAAGTTTCGTAATTTAGTTCTAAATAGAACTGTATAAAACATTTCTTATTTTGAAAAAACCAGTTTTTATGTTCCAAATACACGACTGCTAATAAAACTAGGCCTAGTTTGAAACGTAATGTACTAATATATGCTTTGTCCAAAAATGAAATATTATTATAACAAAGTGCAGAGGATAAATCAAAGAAAAGGACGGTATACTTGTCTTTTCTTAGTTCACAAAAGTGTTTGAGTTATCTTTATTTTAATAACAAAATGACATCAATGATTATGAAACTTCCCCGGTCGCAGGAGGGTCATATGAATTACGTGGGAACCCACGCGCTAGACGGTCTCACCAGACTGTCCTAATTATGTACTTTCCACTGCTGTCTAGACGAACAAAAAACTGGTTATTTCTAGTTTACTTCCCAACGTTAGGAAGATCAAACTATTCTTTACAAAATGGTGAAAAGAAATCTGTCAAAACATATGACAGTGCCTAACCAATATCTGTTGACAAATGGGTTCTTTCATTGGTTGAAAACTGTCCAATCGCAGGGTTTACAGAAATCTTCGTCAAAAATCGTGTAAAATAGTGACATCTGATTGGAAGACACTATTAGAAAGATAAAATCTTGACGAATCCAATAATCTCGATATAAATACTTCTGGTAGGTGGGCTTGAATGTTGAAGAAGTGGGATATAACAGTACAATTGTATGCAAATTCACGCGTTGATACAGCTGTAACCCGATCTGCATATTTTAAAACGATGATTACGTATGTAAATATACGTTTTACAAAAAAGTTTTAAATACAAAAATTAAAGTTTAATTGATTTCCTTTCCAACGGTGCCGGTTTTATTACGATTGGATTATTTTAAGTGTAAATAACCGAATATGTAAATTCTCACATAGGTTCGAAATGGCTGCATCTTGTGCCTGAGAGAACGTCACTTTGGGCAGTCTGCCACGGGGAGGGTTAACCTATTTAACGTAACCCGAAACGCACTGTTATTTGTTTTTACAAAGAGTATGCAGTTCAAAGCATCTATGAAAAAATCTTTGCATGGAATTTAGACAGGTTGACACTATTTGCTTTTTTACAGAGAAGTAGATGTTACATTACGAAGTAATGTACAGTACTGAATGTTTTACTAGTTAATAATATTGAATATGTTTGTTTTTAGGTTAAACATTCGGTTCAAGCAATTTTGGACTCCGAGTCTGCTACAAAACTGGCGGAGATGGAAGCCTTAGCAGGCACCTGGGATGGTGAGGCTAGGATGGTTAGCAAGTAAGTACTACTAAGTTGTGTCGATCTTGGAATATACAACAAAACCGGTAACAGGTATTGTTTGTTACGATTTAACTCAATAACTACTTATTCAATCTTTAGAATCTGTTAACCAAAATAATTAACAATTATATTATTAGCCTAGAGTATTAAAATTTTAAGCTGGTTTTATATGTCAGTAGTAACCAGTATGTAAAAGTTATGTACAACAGCTAGTAACATATACAGAGTGTTTCGCGAGAAGTTAGCACAATTTCAGGAGATGATAGGGGACCTAAAAAACCAAATTGTTCATATGAACTTAGGTTCGGAAAAGCTTCCAGAAATGCGTCATTTTGTTTTTTTTATAAAATAATTCATATCTAGAGAAATGTTTGACCGATTGAGTTCAAACTTGGCATGCAATTGAACTGACAATGTTATACTTTACGAAAAATAAGCGATTATATCCAATCATATACGTTTTAAATGGCGGCTGTTTAAAAATATCAAAACTAAATCACTCAAAAATCGTACATTTTAACAAAAACATCAAGATAGCTTTGTTGTAGCTCTTTTAATTCCCTATCGGATGGTGTAACTTTCAAAACAATCCGATGAAGGATAATAGATACCCCTTAACGGGTGGCTAGCGCCTTTAGATGGCACAACCAAATTTCTAAGCGCGGTTAGTGCCTTTAAAAATACACAAACACGTGCTTACATGATTCCATAGTTCACTAAACTTCCAATAGAGTGTAGGGTGATGTTCTAGTATGTTTAGAACTAATAAAAAATATAAGCAGTGTCTTTTACGAATTATCGGCCTATGTTCTGTCGCCAGAGCAAATGAGTCTACTGTCGCAAGTGTTCTCAGCGCAGCTTACGCCTATAGACGCATCTGTTTCACGCAGCTGTTCCTTGTTTGTTTGTAATGATAGCCGACTGATATTCATTCCGAAGTTTTAGTTTTGTATGTTTTTATTAGTTTAGTATGTAATTATTTAATTTTGTAGACAACAGTAAGTATTGCTTTTATGTATTTAGTTTTTGAATAATTGTAAATTCTGCTAAATTTAGTTTGAATTTGTTTTTAAGTGTTAAAATAACATTTAAAACAATTTTAAAATTAGCTGAGTATTTTTCATGTCTACTTCTTAACCCTAAGAATCAAAATTCAAAAAGAACATCGAGAAAATAAATATATTTTTTTTAACTCTAAATGAGCGGTAGCCCGTATTTTAGCTTAGCGCTTTAAGAGTTAGGTTAGGTGTAATAATTGGTTTGTTCAACCTGGCATCCTATACCAACACGGTAAACACAATAATATTGTATGTACATAAGCTGTTATTATCTTTAACAAAACTATTATCCTCCATCCGATTGTTTTGACAGTTCAACATCCGGTAGGGAATCAAAAGGGCTACAAAA
Organism: Philaenus spumarius; assembly: GCA_018207615.1. Classification (NCBI taxonomy): domain Eukaryota; kingdom Metazoa; phylum Arthropoda; class Insecta; order Hemiptera; family Aphrophoridae; genus Philaenus; species Philaenus spumarius. The sequence continues at coordinate 309,892 of JAGFPH010000485.1, forward strand.
AAGGTGCCCTGACATTTTCTGTTAAAATGTACGGTTTTTAAGTAATTTAGGTTTGAAATTTTCAGCCGCACGATTGGTTATAACCGCTTGGATTGCATAAAATAGACAATTGTCAGGTTAAATGTCATGCCAAGTTTGAACTCAATCGGTCAAACAATTAATTTTGTAAAAAAAAGAGGCTGATATCTGGAAAACGAAGCTTTTCCAGACGTATGTTCAATGAACAGTTTTGATTTTGTTAGGTCCCCTATCATCTCCTGAAATTGTGTCAGCCTGTATAAAGGCAAGAGGATTCTGTGTTATGCATTGCAGATTCTAACTAATTAATTATCTTGTCCAGGCATGCTACCAATCTTAAACAATTGGATAATGGAGTACGTATCCCGCCCAGCGGATGGCAATGTGCAAAGTGTGATCTCACCACAAACCTATGGCTGAACTTGACCGACGGAGTAGTTCTGTGCGGCCGCAAATTTTTCGATGGTACAGGCGGTAACGACCATGCTGTACACCATTACAAAGAGACAGGTAAGGTTTCAACACAATTTTAATGTTTTTTATTAGAAACTAGGGGAGACCTCTGCGTGCTCCGCATGCCAACCTCGTTGGAACCTTTTACACACATGTTATGTTTTCTTTATAATAAAGGTGTAGAATTAATAATAACCCCAAAGCTAAAATCAAATTATTTTGTATATTTTATAACAGCAGTTATAATAAAGGTTAAAAGAACCAGCAAGGCTCAGGTCTACACTTAAACAAAAACCTAACCTAAAAGTTAGAAGTACAAATAATTGTTTCAAAGTTTGAAATCAGCTGTTAGTGAAAATTTTAGAGCAAACAGCTGGTTACTGTATCAACACTAAACATATTGAATTAATATTTATTATTGCACTCCTATTGCCGTACAACATTTAGTATAGTGTGTGGTATTTTTACTTTCAACTGATTGCATTGTTTACGAAAACCTAACCTAAACGTTAGAAATAAGAATAATAAGTTAAAAAATCCACGACTACGACATCCAGTATTGTAAAAAGCTTACTGACACTTTGACGATTATTTCAGGGTATCCATTGGCTGTGAAACTAGGAACCATTACTCAAGATGGAAAGGGTGATGTCTTCAGTTATGACGAGGATGATATGGTGGAGGATCCTAATCTTGTACAACATTTGGCACATTGGGGAATCAACGTTGCCACGGTGGAAAAGGTTTGTACAGTTTTCTTGTGTTAATCCTTCAAAGCACGAGGTTTTTAGTAAGGATTAACCTTTTTTAAAAAAATGAGTACCTTCAACAACCCTACTTATTTCTAATATTAACAAATTAATAACCTCCTAAAAAATATAATGTTTTAGAACTTTGATTGTTTATTACTTTGAAACGAAGCAAGATACTAAGCTCGAGTTTAAGCCATTCTGTTTCTCTTTTAATAAGCTTTACAATGGTATCTTGGATGACCTGCATTTACATTTTAATTGTTAACTACCCAAGCCCCCGAAAATCATAGAGGGTCAGATATGTAAAAAATGTGTCCTGTTATGCAACACAAGATATATACACAGTTTTGTTGACTTAGTTCAGTAACCAAAATAATGAGAGGGGGGGTTAAGGGACTTTATGAACACTATACAGGGTGTCCAAAAGTACCCCTCCCCCCCTCTTAACTTTGGAACAAGTAGAAATAAATAAATGAGCTTCGGTTTAAATATATGACACAGGGAGATGAATTTTGGTGTAACCGACCATTTGACCCCTTACCACAAAATGAGGGGCGGGGTTAGAGGGTATTCAAAAATCTTAAATACAAACCCCCATCAATTGATACCTCATTTTAAAGAACTTGTTAAATGAAGAAGAATGGCACAAGTTAGAAGTCTCTATCTTAACCCTATCGAAATTTCTTAAATTAGCAACTTTCTTTCAACTTTGACTGGCCGCCATTTTTGATAGGGTTAAGATAGAGACCTCTAACTTGTGCCATTCTTCTTCATTTGTCAAGTTCTTTAAAATGAGGTATGACTTGATGGGGGTTTGTATTTAAGATTTTTGAATACCCTCTCAACCTCGCCCCCCATTTTGGGGTAAGGGGTGAAATGGTCGATTACACCAAACTTCATCTCCCTGTGTCATATATAGATACCAAGAAGCTCATTTATTTATTTCTACTTGTTCCAAAGTTAAAGGAAAGGACTTTTAGGACACCTGGTACATTAATATTCATAAAATACTTAGATTCTAAAGTGTTTGAAATATTTCAGACAGACAAATCGATGATAGAGCTGGAACTGGACTGCAATCAGAAGTTTGGAGAATGGGCAGCCCTCCAAGAAGCCAACAGTCAACTGGCCCCTATCTACGGAGCTGGGTACACTGGTCTGTTGAACCTTGGTAATTCCTGTTACCTCAACAGTGTCATGCAGGTTGTGTTCTTCATCCAGGATTTCAAACAGAGGTTAGTTGGATAGTGGAAAGTGAGGGAAAATTCTTAGCAAAAATAAGGGTGAGAATTATTACACGTGACGTACCCTTACACACATGTCAGGATGCGAAACTAAATTAGAGAATTTTTATCAAGAGAGTGGCGTGAAACTTTTAGCAGTTATGTTCTGTCTGAAAGTTTATTAATTTTTAAGTATTGAAATAAATGAAGTCTTGTGTTTAACCCTTTCACTTCTACGTTTATTAGCGAATTTCCATAGGAAAAATGAGCTATTGCAGTGGCCCTTATGGTAAGACCCAAGGTCGGTAGTAGCAAATGAGCATCGATCATGGTCCCCAGAACACGTTTTGGAATGTCATATGAGTTCGCACTCTAGCGGTCGCATTTTAAGTCCGATTTGGTTCAAATTTGGTACACATTGCCACGCGCAAACCTCCCTACCCTTTTAATTTTATTCAATAAACACAACCTTTTGTTGTTAACTTTAACACTTTCCCTCATCAAATAACACCCAAGTGTTTTCAGGCCTTATTTGATGTTGTTCTGTTGTACTACCCCGTTAGAACAATTTGAGAGGTTTGGCGAGGGCAAGAAAAGGAAAACTCTTTGTTTCCTATTCTTAAGTTTTTTAAATTTAAATTAATTAGACCTTTTTTGTCTTTTGTGTAGTACACTAGCTCAATTCTAGACTCTTTTTCGGGATCGTTCCCTTTGGAGTTAAATTTGTAGTGATCCGTGAATAACTCACCTGCTGACTTAATTACACTAGAGCACTGAATGGTTTTAGGATTAATTTGATTGGATTTGTAAATTATATATTCAAAAATTTTCTATTGAAAACACAAAAACGATTTATTAATTAACATAAATCCATCAACTTTGAAACAATAAATTATTATTTTCAAAAACACAATGAAATTTATTAATCTTTAACTTATAATTACATAAATTGAAAAATAGCAAAGTGATTAATTAATTTATTAATTAAAATTTGTATATTAATTATTATATTATTTACATACGACGATTTGCCATTGTGAGTAATGAAATTTACTAAACGAGTTTACTTTATTCAATTTCCCCAGAATTTACTTGAATCTATTTATTTAATTTAATTTATATATATTACTTTGCAAAAAAAGGGATTTATTTAAAATTATAAGTAACAATGATCGTTTGCCACTTACAGAACACAAGAAGTTCGACGCGTAATTCCTTCTGTCGATTTCCAGCGATTTAAAGTTGTTCTCCTTGGTCCCCAGAATGGTTTCTTCGGCTTACAGTTGTCTTCTCCTAGACTTAATTAAAGTTGTCCTCTCCTAGTTGATTGTAGTATCTTTTGGCAAGATAGGCCGTTTATATGGATATTCTTCTCCCGAAATTATCACGACCCGACTTAGCTTTAGGCCGGAGCTAGAACGAACGCACACCGAACTGATCGCCCTACGACTTTCTCTAAGTACCCTCGGATCTCGGTCAGCTGTTTACTCGTTGGCGCTTCGTGCTAAACTGATGTTAGAGGGGATGCAGGCTTCTATCCTCGACTTTTAACTTGTCAAACCAACATCTTCCTCTATGTAACAAGAAATCCTGATTTCTTGCTTTAGAAATATATTTTTTGGTCTTAATATATTTCCTGATTTATGTGATGAATTTTAGTGCCTTTATTTCCCATCGATTAGGCCTAATTTAATTATTATCTTCATTTATTGAATTACAATGTGTGGTCTGTTCTGCTCTTCGTAGTAGATCCGATGACGTCACTTCCCTCTTGGTGCTTCGGGCTTGACTTCATGTCCGTGCCTGTCGTTTTGCGAATTTGACTTTGATTTCATCCAAACTCTATAACTTCTTTTTGCGTGGTCGGATTTTGGTTTTATTGACTTCTATGGATTGGTTGACGTTTTCTGGTTTCTCTGGAATTCGAATGGCGTTTCTACTCCTCTTCCTTCTTGAGTTATAGACTTCGTTAGTTTTGCTTAAATTTTGAAATTTATTTCCTGTAAATTTGAAATTTTCCATTTTTTCTTGCTTGTATCTTGTTTGGTTGGTCTTGAAACGCGCTAATCTGGTGTTGGATTTTTGAAAGCTTGTTTGGTTATCTAGTTATTCAGCTTGTTGTTACTCTAATTGCCTTCGTTTGGTTTTCGGCGTTTCATTCCCCCCCTTTAAAGCTCTTTTCATATCTCACATGGCATTACAATTTATTACACATATATATACCCTATTTTATCAATATTTCCCTTTTATTAATCTCCCTTGTATTTATTTTGAATTAATAAAATTTTTTATTAATTTATTTTATTTTTATAAAACTATTTATTTATTTATATTGAACTTCGGTTTGATTATGCCCTATTATTGGCTCTATTAAATGCTATTTTTTATGATTTAATTACATTTGAACTTTATGAGTTATTGGCCTTTTTATGCCCAAGAATGACTTTACACTTTATTTTTTAGCTATTAAATTTTATAACTTTATATTTTTTATTACTTTATCTTCTTAACCCTTTTTAACTCTACAAATGACTCTACTTTGTTTTTGGATTTTATTCAAATTCTGCAAAATCGATTTGTTTACACTTACATTTTTGTCTATAACTTTTTAACAAATTATCATAACAAAATTATTTTTATTACTCCTTGCTTATTTAACTCTCCTTTCAACATAAATCTAATAATAACAACTTTTTTTTAATAAAATTACAAACCCCTATCTTTCAATGTTAATTCATTTCTACCAAATTTAGACAAGACTGGACAAGTCAATTCCTGTCAGATCCTGCAAGGTTTTGGTTCGACTTTGTCGCTAAAGCATACGTCATAGTCTGCACTTATTCAACTACCACAATTTTAGTTAATTCTTCAAAATTGTTAATATTTACTATTTTCACATTTTAAACTACTTTTTTTCTTAATTTTGGGCTTTTTTGACACCCTTTGGCTTTAATCTTTTGTTATTTTGACTTTGAATTTATTTTAATTAATGTAATTAATTAACCCCAATTGGATCGGTCAATTGGCCGTTCCAACATGTTGGTTGTCTACGTTGCTTGGACGAATTCTTAGCCAAAAAAATCCAACAACCGGAAGCACGTTTTTTGACCGGAAGTGACTATTTTTTTGGGATTTTTCCTACGAGAATGAATTTTTCTACAAATATAAATGTAGGATGTTATTCTGCACATTTTATTTTTTTACGCGACCTTACAGCTCGCTTGGTTCCCCCAAAATCGATCAAAACGTAAAATACCATAGAAGTACCCAGTTCAAAGTCATGTGGTGGATTCTACCGTGGGGTTGGTGTGCGAAGCATGCAATGCATTGTGTATTGAAGATACTCCCAATATTCGGAATGGCGTGCGAATCATTTTGCAGCTATTCAGCACCGTCGTGAATAGACCTATTTCCCAAATTGTTGGTTGAAACCCTAAAACATAGGCCTATAAACATAATTTTTGAAATTTGCTCAACTCACAACAGCGGTTCAGCTGCGTGGTCAAATTATTTATGTTCTTCCTCAGTTATGCCCGTATATAGCATAGCATTAGACACATGGTCTTGTGTTGGATTAATTGTAAGCGATATTACAGTGTTGAAAGAGTTAGTAAGTACTTTGGAAAGTGAAACTGATTACAACGATTTAGTAAGTCTAATTAGAAGTAGTAATGAACCGGTTCTTTTGTATTAACAGCCGATATCTAGACGCATGTGTGACAGTAACTCCGCCTATGTCCGTGGGAAGTGTGTCGAAGAAACACAACAAATTTAAGAAAATTAAATCAGCTTCCACTTAATATTCTTGTGTAATTGCACTTGAAAATAAAGTATTATACAATCACCTTTCTATTTGATTCAAGTTGAATGCAAAAACACTATTCCAGTAAGAAATTTAAACTTCAGGAAATACTCCACAGTATTAAAGGCTTTTGTGTCACCAATATCATTCAATCAAGCAGACAACCTAATCGGCCAAACTTTAAAAATGGTAGAAAAATTATTAAGTATATTATAAAGAGAATTAATAAGTTAAAGAATGAGGAAAAACTATTATATTACGTATGTAGTTGTTTTGTGGTAGTTATGATTTGAAATAAAGCATGTTTTAATTTTATTCCATAAATAAATTATGTTTTCTTAGCTTTACGCACTATTAGTTATTATATTGTTAATTGTTTTCATTATTAATTAATTAAAACGTTTTCAGATATTTTGAAACTGCACCAGAGATTTATGAAAACTCTCCTCCGAATCCGGCTTCTGATTTCCATGTTCAAATGTAAGTATTTGACGTACACACTAAACAATGATATTTATCGTCATTTTTAGTGAATTTTCATAGGAAAGATGAGCTATTGCAGTGACTATTGGAGTAGTCAATAAGCACCGATCGTGATCCCCAAAACACATTTAAAAATTGTATATTTATATATAAGTTCACACTTTAATGGCCGTATTTTAAATTTGATTTGGTACACAACGAATGTAAGTTGTTCGTACAAGTTTGCTAGCCAAAAAAAAAAACCCAACAACCGGAAGCATGTTTTTTTACCGGAAGTACCGTAACTTGAGATTTTTCGTACTAGAGTGAAACTTTTTAGAGGCTTATCTACAAAAATAAATGTAGTATATTATTCTGCACATTTTGTTTTTTTACACGACCTTATAGCTCGCTTGGTTTCCCCAAAATCGATCTATGCGGAGTGATTAGAACTTGAAAATGTAGTTTCGGCTCCGAAACATGTCGTAATAAATACACGACAAGAAGTCACGCGACGAACCTAACAAGGTGATATTATTATTAATTATAATAGTGACTTGGTACCACAAACATGCTAATGGATTATAGGTTAGTTTCTAAAGGTTGGCTATTTCTGTGTGGCTTCTGTTGATATCTGATGAATGGGGAAGACTGAAATCGCCCTGAAATTGAAAACTGATCAGTTCAGGGCTTAGTAATTAGTCATAATCTTTCCAGTGTAATTTTCCATGATTACTGGAAAATCAGCCGCCTAAGATCTGGTAAAACTGATGACTTAATGAAATGCGACAAAATAACCTTTACAAATATCACCAATAAAACAAAAAAAATATGCTTACTCTTAAGATTTACTCCATTTAATATTATTGGAAAATATTCACAGTCAGCTATGATGTCAAATTAAAATGTTTGAAACTTGAAGCGTTAAAAAGTCTTTAAAATTGTATTTTGTTTTCAGGGCAAAGCTGGGGACCGGCTTGCTTTCGGGTAAATACTCGCAACCGCCTCCTGAAAACGCGAAAAACAAAACTAAAGGGATCTCGCCAAACATGTTCAAGAGCCTCATAAGTAAAGGACATCCGGACTTTTCGACAAAACACCAGCAAGACGCACAAGAGTTTTTCTTACATTTCATTACTACTTTACAAGTGAGTATTGCAACCATGATGTATAGGTGATAATGCAAAGAGCTACTTAATTTAACACATGGAAATCAGAGTGTGTAGACTATGAGCCTCAGTGAAAGAGCTCTCCTATCATTTTTTAATTGTATTGCTTCTTTGTCAGAGTCTACATTGGGTTTATTTCTGAACTTACATTAATGAGTTCTTTGATGTTTTGTGACCAATTATATTTTGTAATTTTATTCAGAGAGGAATACATTAGGCACCATCAGGAGACAAGTATCCCAGTTCATCTGGTTTAACCACTACACCCTAAATTCTTTTATCTCAAGGCGTTGATGTCAAATTCGGAACTACCTTTTGGCTATAACCATCGCTTGCAACAGCCCTGCTTTCTATGGTCATTGTTGGCTTTCATCAATTCCTTGCTATTTCTTCCTTATCTTGTAATGTTGCCATTACACAATAGATAATTGAATTGAATTTTACCAATGTAAAATTTTTGATTTATTTTAAAAGTTATCTCGGGTTATAAGTTCGTATGACTTAAATCAAGCATGTATAGGATTGGAGTCGGTCGAATGATGTAGACTGTATGTAATAAACTTGAACATTTATTAATATCATTTATTTTAGACAAAAACAAATTAAAACATATTTATATACATTGTTAATATGGATCATGGATGTATTACTTGAGAGCATAAAAGTTTATGTGTAATAAAGTGCACTTTTTAACATACTATGGATTTGGAGTAATATTTGTTTAAAAAACCGATATCATCACTTTGTAGTCGTTTCCTTTGCGAATGGATAAAGATGTAAGGTCCTTTGGCTATCTATTGTAGTCTCGTGGTTAGTCAATGCATGACGCAACTCCAAGTGCTGGTTTTCTCCACAAATCACCTCAATCGAATGATTCACTTGTCATCGTTGCAGTTCATATGATCTAGGTAACTATGGTGATGATAATTCTAATTACTAAGAACTCATTTATACAACTTGTAAAGTTAATTTTAATAAAAACTCCACACATCTTTACCCAATAACAGATAAGATTAGAAGTACACCTTTTCCGTTTCAGCAAAAGTTGGTTCTTTGATTTCTTCGCTGTACAATTTTCTCATAGATATTTCACTGCATTATTTACAACTATCAATCTATGTACAATCCTGCACAAAGATTGATGCACAGAGTTTAGTCACTTTTAACAATTGTTTGTCATATTTATGTTCAAATAATGTTGTTCTACACTGTTTCCTTTTTTGTTATTCATATGTTTGTGCACTTGAAATGTTGACTTATTAAAATTATAAATCTCTTGAATTTTACGTTCAATAAAATATGTTGTTCAACAGAGAAACTGCCGTAACAGCGCAGACCCGAGCGAATGTTTCAAATTCAGAGTTGAGGATCGATTCGAGTGTGGATCCAGTCGCAAAGTGAAATACACATACAGGACAGAGTACTGCCTGCCTTTGCCTATACCTCTGGAAACCGCTCTGAACAAATCTGAAGTGACCGCGTACGAACTGCGAAAACAGGAAGCAGAAGCTAAAGGACAGAGATTGTAAGTAGAACTTTGGTTCAGTTTGAATGTTTTCAGCTCAAAGCTAAAACCAATTGTTAAGTTGGATATTATTTATTAATTATTAAATATAAGCCTTACCGTCTTCAATATTCCGTTTTTCGTCGTTGAACGACTGCCATTTCGGCTATTCAAGTTTCTTTTCAGGTTTCCCTTCATTATATTACACAAGCACTTATAAACAAAAAACACTTACACGTTCGTATTATTTTATAAAAACCGATTGACTCAAGAGTCGACTACATTCGATGTTGCCCTGGTGTGTACTGCTGGTAAGCAGGAGTAATCGATGGGAAGGGGTGATGAGTTATCTATCTGTGTCAATAACGGAATATTGAAGATGGCAAGTCTTATATTTAATAATTAATACATCAATATTCCTAAAGGTGACGAACAATAGCTATAGGATATTTATTGTTATTTTAGAAAACATTTTACAGGTTTTCTACAGTCATAGAAATTTGGGGTAATGAAAAATAGTCTGAGAAATTCAAAGAAATTGTAAAAAAGTCACGGAAAATTGTTTCATGTCATTGAGTCCCTGATGATACAAAAACTGAGCAGCCTTTTTTTGCTCCACACAACTTTTTGTAACACACCCTTTGAAGCAGTATTTTTTTCAGGAGGACATCAGTATCTTTAGCTTGTTTAAAATAATCTTGGCTGTGTATTTTAAGAGTCAAGCTCGTTAAGGATTGTATTAGTTCCACGTAGTCTGCAATTGGGAGTACCAAGATCAACTGTTTATGATGTGGTACGTAAAAGGCTTAAATTACATGCTTATAAACTCCAAATGGTACATGAAATAAAATCAAATGATAAAGGCTTAAGGTTTGAATTTGCTGTTGACAGTCTCAGCAGAATTGATGATAACCCAGACTATTTAAACAATGTATTATTTACTGATGAGTTGACTTTCCACTTCAATGGACTGTAAACTGCCACAATTGCAGAACACCAACGAAACTCGCCAAAGGTTAATGTGTGATACGGCCTAATGAACGACAGAGTTCTCGAACTTTTATTTTTGCTGAGAACACAATAACTGGTGATGTCTACTAACTGCGATATGCTGAAACTCTGTGTCTAGACAGTTAGACAACATCGAAGCGGAGAAAGGACTATTGACATTCCAGCAAGACGGTGGTTTGCCCCACTACAGTATTCATGTGCGTACAGCTTCAAACGCTCGTTTCTTAGGAAGATAGATAGGTAGAACTGGCCCGAACGCATGGCCTCCAAGAAGCTCAGACATAACACCATTGGATTTTTTTCTTTGGGGACATGTTAAGAAGGTGGTATATGCAGAAAAGATACTTGAAATTTGCCCATTTTCGTGAGAGAATCTTAGAGGCAGTAACATCAGTCACACCTGATATGTTAACTAATACATGGAGAGAAATTGATACCAGTTAGATATCTGTAGGGATACAAATGGATCTCATACCGAAGTTTCATATATATTTAAATTACATTTATATATCTTTTTGTCGTAAAACTTTTAATGACAAATCCTGGAGGCCTTGATCAATGCTCATTGACCACTCCCGACCTTAGGTCTCACCATAAGAGTCACTGCAATAGCTCATCTTTCCAACGGTGCATCACCACCATTATTACGCTGCACAATTGTAATAGAATTTGTTTCGACTAATCAAATAACACATTGTGCTTTTTCCTGTGGAGTAGCCATTGCGATTAAAGTCGAGCCTGGCGCTGTCGGCAACGCATTATTTGGTGAAACTAAAAACCACACGCTCAAAGCCAAACAGGTGTGCCAGCCTTACTAGAAACGTGCAGTACACTTAATAGCGGCAAAGAAATGTTAGTCTTCCATTTCAACGAATACCATCGTTAGGAATTTTCAGAACTAAGGAGTTCTCTTTGGACACCCGATATTGTACTTTTTGCATGTGAAAAGATTTTTTCTACCTAACAAGATAAATTAAATTAAAATTCACCAACAATTGTTTAGTTTTGTGATTTATCTGTTTGGTTTTGTTACAGCGACCAAACTGAGATCATCAGGCCAAAAATCAGGTTACAGTCGTGTCTTGAAGCTTTCTCACAAGTTGAAACGGTCGAGCAGTTTTTCAGTTCTGCGCTCAATGGGAAGACGACTGCTAGGAAGTAAGTAAAGTGATCCGTAACACTTAAGGTTAGTTTTCACATGAATTTCGACATCATGCCAATGCGACACAACTTAAACTTAATTAAAACCTCATAGCTTTATTAATTTCTAGTGTTGTTATTAAAACATTGTTAATTTTACATTAGATATCTTTATCCAGCAACAGCATAGTTCAACACTATCCAGAATTATTGTTCCTTCAACTTATCTTAAAATTCTTTCGGCCAGAACAACCCGTCTGGCCTCTTTTCCAGATTACCTAATGCTACACTTGAAGAAGTTTATGATGCGCGAAGACTGGATGCCGATGAAGCTCGATGTCGCCGTGGACATGCCCGAAACGTTGGACCTGTCCGTGTTACGAGGTGTCGGTCTGCAGCCTGGAGAAGAACAGCTTCCCGAAATCCAGGGACCCGTATCGCCGGTCCATTTGGACGAACAGATCTTGAGGTCGTTGGTGGACATGGGTTTCCCGCCAGAGGCCGCTAAGAAAGCGGCGTACTTTACGGCTAATAAGGGAATTGACCAAGCGACAAACTGGGTGATGGAGCACATCGCTGACTCTGATTTTGCCGATCCGTTTGTTCCTCCTGGTATTGACGCTGAAAGCTCTGCCCGAGGTGAGATTTTATCTGTACCATATTAAAAAGTAGAAAAGTTAATTTGGTAAAAAGTTTTTATAAATTTTGATGTTGAAAAGCATTCCCTGAGAATAATGTACTTAAGGCTCTTCTTTACCTTGAAGAAAACTCCTGAGTGTACAGTATGATTTTAATACAAAAAGGTCTGATTCAAGCCGGAAAATCGTTGAAACATGCATTCGTAATAACTTGTTGGATTCTATTTATAAATTAATAATCAACTACTTTAAGTTATAAAGAAGGCTTTATATGTTTTACTTGTTAGCTTAAAATATGGAAATTATTGCTTAAAACTCCCAAAAAATGCATTCAAAGTAATCGATTTTTACTTAGTTGAACCGTTGATTAAAATGAATTGCCGTCGATTTTTTTTAATTATGAGATACAAGACAAAAGCACATAGCCTTTAAGAACAATTTAAGATGTTCCACAACTTTTTAGGTTGAAAAACGGCGTTCGAAACACGTTAGTACGAAGTGCATATTTTTGCTGTTTTACGCAAGGTATAGAAGACCCTTAAGAAACATATTCCACAGAAAAGTTAGGAAGTTTTAAAGTTTGCCAGAAACAGTATAAAAGACTGATTTTTGTACAGTTCATGTTTTTGTACCAGTGGAAGAAACCTTTAAAAATGGATTATTTCATAAAAATATTTGTAACTCCTAACAGTTCTATAAATTGATATTCGCTTCAACAATACAAACTCAAATGTGTTTTTTTTTTTTTTAGGTTTCGTTCCAAATGAAGATTCACTTACCATGATCACCAGTATGGGTTTCACACGACCACAAGCCATCAAAGCTCTTAAGGCGACCAATAACAACGTAGAAAGAGCCGCTGATTGGATATTCAGTCATGCTGCGGAGTTGGACACTGAAGATGAAGAGCCACCTCCGCCACAGTTTAGAGACGGTTCCGGATGTGAGTATTGCGTAAACTTATTATTCTGTTTTAGTAAATCTATTCTACATTGTTTGTTCATCACAATTTATACAAACATTTCTCGCGTTATATCTAGAAGTTTGGTTACCGTTACAATTTCAAAACGTCTGCTAATGCACATGTCTGCGTCAGATAAGGGGGCGTCACAATGATGTACTACTGTAACTCACAAACATTAAAACATTATTCTCGCCGTCGCCATGTGTATAGAATGTAGGCCTATATTATACTTGTTTATTTTTATTATAAGTAATATTCCATACAAATATTCTTGTATGATGTTCTGATAGCCCAAATACTTTTGTAATCATCAACTCCTACTTATAAAATGCTATTAACCGAATTACTAGCTACTCAGTCAATGTTTTTAATTGCCTAGTACTCAACCAATAGGTCGAGATTCGCCTGACGCTGTCAGGCACAGGATAAAAGGCTCACTTCCGCATGCTCTCCTGTGACGTAGGTCAAACTACTAGATATAACGCGAGATGTATAACTGAATAAGTATTTAATCAAGTTTTGATGAAACCTTACTAATTAGCTGTGTTTCATCACCATTTCCAAATAAGACCAAGCAGTGATTGAAAAGTTTTATGAAAACCTGCTTTTTAAGCGCTTTCTTTTCACATTGCCTGAACTGTCAAAACAGTAAGCAGAGAAGTGTTGGCAATAAAAATATCCACAAAAAAGTCAGTGACGTTTTATGTTTAAATTCTTTCATCTCCATTCCTACTACGTCTCTTACAACAACTTTCCCCTCGTTGTGTTGCTCAATTATTAGTGAATTTCCATAGGAAAGATGACCTATTGCAATGACTCTTAGTGTGTGTGAGACCTAAGGTTGGAGTGGTCTATGAGCACCAATCATGGTCCCCTAAAACGTTTTGGAGTGTCATTAAAAATTGTATATATGCATATATAAGTAAATAACTATTGAGCTTGACTTGTGAGAAAGTAACTAGATAAAATAAAACCTGAACACAAAATCTCACAATAAATAACTTCAGTTATAGTTTGGTTACTGTAGCCCGTGCATCACTGAGGACGGCGACATTGTCGTTGAAACGCGTTTGTAGTTAGTAAAGGTATTTGTTGTGTTAGCATATATAAGTGTTCGCACTCTAGCGGCCGCATTTTATCTCCGATTTGGTTCACGCATCACACATTGGTTTCTCAAGTCGGTTGGACACGTTGTGAGGCAAAAAAAATCAACATCCGGAAGCAAGTTTTTGGCCAGAATTCCATTTTTTTTTTTAGATTTTTGTACTAGAATGATACTTTTTTGAGGCTTTACCTAAAAGAATAAATATAGGATATTATTCTGCACATTTATTTGTTTTTCTACACGACGTTATAGCCCGTCTGGTTTTCCCAAAATCGATCAAAACGTAAAGTGTTGTAATACTTTTTTTTAAAGTACCCGGTTGAAATCAACATGGGGAATTTTACCATAGATCTTCTGATCCGAGGCCGGCGGCCGCAAAGCGAGTTTGTTTGCTGTGAGCAAAGCAAAAAAGTCCATAGTCCGAGGTCGCATGGTCAAAATACAAACTTGCAAAGCGAAGCAACGATGAGGTGCAAACAAATTCTACTAATAAATTTTGTACACGCAGGCAGCTATAGTTGGTTGAAAACATGAACTTAATTTTGCGTGATTGAATTATTTCCATTCACAACATTATACAGAGTTGTAGAGATCCTTATTTAAAAATGTCATACGAGAAAGATTCGGAGACAACTGTACTTATTTTAGCACTCAACACCAGGAGCGTTCCTGAACGGCTTATTCCTTTAATGATATTTTACCTTACCCGTTAAGGGGTCAATATGTGTAAATGAAAGTGTTTGTTTGACTACAGGCCAAGAGGGTCGCAAATCTCTTTTAATAGGTGCAGCTACCTTATTAAGGAAATATGTTCTATTCCTTTATAAACTTACGGGTATTATTATTCATTTTTAACCAATGTTACTTATGTTCCAGTGTACAAATTGGTCGCATTCATCTCACACATGGGTACATCCACAATGGTCGGCCACTACGTCTGTCATATACTCAGAGACGGTCACTGGGTAATCTACAATGATGAGAATGTAGCGCTCTCTGAGAAACCGCCGACACAGCTAGGCTACCTGTACCTGTACCAGAGAGTCTAACTCTGCCCTCGTGTTACCAGCAATTGGATTTATTTCTGTGTAAATGGTTTTCTAGGATTACATGAACTTTTTCTTTTTTTTTACGTTCCTCTTGTGAGCCACATAAAAGCTTTATAATTTTGTGATTGTTGAAATAAAATAAATTGAAAACATTGTAGATATCTTGATTCCTGTGTGTTTTGTAAAAGGTTGTCCCAGTTTTACTATCTGTGTAAATTGCACACAACTGTTGAACCCGCTGCCCTTGACGTCACGACAACTTAAATGCAAATGACATCGCCAGTCACAGTCATGGGCGCCCATATGATATTTTCTAGTGGGGGGCCGGGGTATGGGGCTTAACACGTTCATTGCTAAGGACGCACATGTGAGCTTGACACTGAACTCTATAAGAAGTGGCCGACGCACATTGCATTGCACGCCAACCCCAGTTGGGAGTATTTTCAATACACATTGCATTGCGTGCTTTTAAGCTATGCTATGGACACACATGTGCGTCCACTTTAAAATATTAGTGATTATTACGTAGAAAGGTTAAAAAATAAGTAATTTCTACTCATTTATACTATAAATATAAAAAAAGGTCATCTTCTAGCATAGGAAATTTGTGTAGCAGTGAACGCGTTAAGGAGTACCATCCCCTCCTTCGGCAAAAGGAGTCCAGGAATATTTTTGACCTCGCCAAAAAACTTGGAAACCAATTTGGCTGTTCAGGTGAAATATTAACCCACACAGTATTGAGTCACAAAGACCTATTATAACACTCATAGAGGCCACACCAAGTAGTGACCCAGCAGCTCATGCTTGAACTCTTGTAAAAAATAAAATAAGTATATGTAAAATCAAACGGCACATAACATTGAAAACATATTTTAGTGCTAATCTCATTAAAGAAAAATATCTGACTATAATTAATAATATACATATTTTCTTTTCCCTGGGAGCTAGGGGGGGGGGGGGCGTGGTCTCAGAGTTTTAGAAATTAAAATGTGAAGACACTTCAACTGTAGGGGTAGGATTTTTACCCAAGTTCAAACAACAAGTTAAATTGGTAAATTACAGATCAATAACAATACATCAGTGTTTAAGTTATAGAATACTTTTTTTATACTAATTTAAACAATTGTCTTAACGCCGCAAATACAGTTCCCTTTAACATTAGCTAACAATAATATCTAATACACAATTAATTCATATACCAGGTACTGAGTTTATAAGAAAAACTGGAAATTCAACGTGACTTTAACAACAGATCAAAATACTATGTTTTGCTCACTCAGTATGTTGTCTTCAACACGTCCTAGCCCTTCCTTCTCTCGACTCGTGACAACTCTTCCAGACGTTCCAATGGTCCAAACTTTGATCTGTGTAGAGATTATTGCGAATCTCCCGCAATGTCGAATCTCTCGTTCCACACAAAACTGGCCGAACTCTCGGCTCACTGGTCACCCGACCACTCCATTCTGGCTAAAATTCAGATTATCCCATATAACCCGTCTAGCTTCCTGTTGACATCTCCAACAAAACAATCGCTGCTTCTGTAGCAGTTGTTTCGTTCCGCGTTGCACAACCTTTTACGCAACCGAATTTATGTTTCTGGATCCATACCATACTTCCTGGTCTACTTTGCATAACTCGATACCTTCACATGAAATATATTAACTCTATAATTAATATAAACTAATCGTAACACCATAAAAACTTAGAAACGGCTATTTAACCATAGAACACCATACGACCATAGTCAGTCGTAATTAGAACACCCCACTGACTTTAAATACCAGCTGATTTACTAAGCGAAAACACTTGACAAATTTTAAATAAGGGAAGCAGCTGATTTAGTAGGCAAGATGGCATGAGAACACTGTATCTTGAGCCTGGAGTCGGCATAGAAGGTTACTTCCAATGTTCACTCTTAAATGACTCTATTTATAATGAAGCTAGGTTTGCTAGCTTCTACCTTCACAAGAAGCACTGTTGACCTTTTTCATATGCTTTGGAAATGCACAAATATTTCCAGACGAAGCTGAACAATAAATTGTTGTGAAATTAGTACTTTTTAAAACTAAAATTTTTAGCTTTGTTTTAGCCATTAGTGTTGTTGAGCATAGCATGTTAAGAATTATCAGGCGAAAATTTAAAAACTACGAGGCTTGTCCAGAAAGTAAGTACCGTTTTGTTCTACCGCCGGCACAGCGCTAGCAATGTTCCACGCATTCACCCTAGTCTCCTTGGTTCATTGTTGAACAGCTGACGCAATTACGGCAAAATTTTGTTGTGTTTACATTAGTTAGTGTGCACTCACAATGTTTAAAACTATTTCTGATCCCACGGACTGTGAAGTGCATTCTGTAATACGATTTTTGAATGCAAGGAACATTGAAGCCTACTGAAATTCATCGCCAACTTACAGAGAAAAGTTATCAGTGATGGAATGGTAAGAAAATGGGTTTGGCAATTCAATGATGGCTGAACCAATGTTCATGACAAGGCTCGCAGCGGGCGCCCATCAGTTGTGAGTGATGAATTGGTTGAAAAAGTGAATGAGAAAATTTGTGGAAACAGACGTTTCATCATAAGAATACTTTCTGGTGAATTCCCACGAATTTCAAAACCTCTTTTGCATGACATTGTGGTTAGTTGCTTGAATTACCGCAAGTTGGGTTCCGAAAATGCTTAAGGATGAACACAAAAAGAAGCGCCTTGGCAGTGCATTGACTTTTCTCACCCGTTACAGTGCTGAAGGAGACGAATTCTTAAACAAGATTGTTACAGGTGATGAAACTTGGGTTTGTCATGTCACTCCAGAGTCCAAACAACAGTCAATGAAGTGGAGACACTCACGATACCCCAAAAAACAAAAGTTCAAAACAACTTTGTCGACAAGAAAAATCATGTGCACTGTATTCTGGGACAGAAAGGGCATTCTGCTTGTTGATTGTTTACCCAGAATTGAAATAATCGATGCGGAACGATATTGCGAAACACAGAAAACTTCAGCGTGCGATTCAGAACAAAAGACGTGGAATGCTTAGTGAAGGCATTGAGTTGATCCGTGAAAACACACATACCCATTTTGCTGGTGCAACTCAAAACCTTATTCAAGAATTTGGTTGGAAGCAATTTGACCATCTGCCGTACAGCCCTGATCTGGCACCTACTGATTTCCACTTGTTTTTACACTTGATGTGGAATTTTGGAGGGCGCCGCTTTGACAGCGATGAAGACGGTGTTCGGCAATGGCTCTCGTCAATGGCGGCATCTTTCTATGAATAAGGTATAGAAAAGTTGGTTCCTCGCTACGACAAATGTCTAAACTATTTTGGAAATTATGTAGAAAAATAGTTTAAAATATCCTCTTTCTTGTAGAAATAAATTTTGTAATAAATTGTCTGTATGTTTTTTCCCAAAACGGTACTTACTTTCTGGACAAGCCTCGTATATACATCGATCATTACAATCACATTTTTGTGGAACCCGAGCACTTTCTTGCCAGACATAATGGATATCAGTTTGGAACCTGACAGACACTACTGTACAGAAGGATCCAATGTCCTTCAACAATAGCCGGTTTTAAAGTTTGGAGGCTCTTAGGCTAAAGAGTTTTTGCTGCCTCTTCATACCATCGAAGTTTGTTCATTCTAAAGCCGGATGAACGGAAAACAATGTCTGTTCTCCCACTTTCTAAATCAACTTCCTCTCCAATTTAAAGTCTACACAATACTTGCTTGTGCAAAACGAATACTGGACTCAGGAAGCATGAGCACAGATGTTACGATATGCTCTGATAATCTGGCGGCTATAAGGGCCATTATGACTTCAAGAACATCACAATTGGTCTTGGAATGCCAGTTACTGCTGAATCGGCTGTCGAGCAGTAGGCAAGTAAGACTTGTTTGTGTCCCTGGACATGAGGGAGTAGAAGGGAAAGAAATAGCAGATAAACTTGCAGAGGAACTGGAACTCCACCGATGGGCCCAGAACCGATGATACTAATATCAAGAGGCTATGAGAAAGAAAGCGTAAGAAAAAACATTCAATCAGATGGTAGGAGACCAGAGACAGGCACATAACTTCATTGATGGCCTGGATGGACATCTAAGCAGAACACTGCTTAGTCTTGGCAGGCTAGATGTGAAGTTGTTGGTCGGTCTACTGATGGGACACAATTCTCTGAAGAGGCACCTCCACCTGATAGAGTTAGAGAACAATTCATTATGTCAAAGGTGTGGCGAGAAGGAGGAAACTGCTTTCTATGCAAATGTGACGCCCTCGCACACTGAGGCAGAAATATGTGGGACAAACATACCCTGACACCAGCTACATACGAGAGGAAAGCTCCTAAGGACTGAATTTGTATTTGCAGTGCAACAAGCGTTCCGAATCGAGTTCAAATGTAATCCACCAAGTGATAATAACATCCGTAGATGGTATCATCAGTTTGAAGACACCGGCTGTCTTTGAAAAGGGGAGAGTACGGGACGACTAAGAGTGAGAGAGCCTTTTTGAGTTCAAACACCTAGCTTGAAGAAATCAGATCGGAAGGCTAGTTATGAATTAACAATTCCAGTGACGTCTGTGTGGAGGGTTTTGAGGAGAGGGCTTACAACAACGTCCTTATTTGCAGTTGTTACAAGCTCTAAAGCCTACAGTTTACGTGCCAACTTTAAAAATGATATGTTGCTGCATGACGATGAAGACTTTCTGGATCGTGTCGTCTTCATTAATGAATCGACATTTCACCTAAGTGGACATGTGAACACTCATAATGTACGCATCTGGGGGTCGGCAAATCCCCACGAGATGGTACGGCTGTAACAAGACTTCCCTAAATTGAATTTTTCGTGCCATATCCGACGAAAAGTTTAAGGACCTTAATTTTTTGCTGAAGCAACTGTAACTAGTGTTTATTATCTTGATGCCCTACAACTATGGCTGTTTTCTCAACTGGAAGAAGCTGAACTAAAGAACTTTATTTGTCGGCAAGATGGTGCACCGCATCACTGGTATAACTTTAAACGACGACGTAGCCAACCATGTTCACCCGATTTTTACCTTTGTGGGTTCATAAAGGATCATGTTTATGTGCCTCAGCTGACCTACTCGTCTTAAGAAACAGGATTGAATCAGTTGTCGCGACAATTACTCTAGACACACTGAACAAGGTTTCAGACGAACTCGGCTAGCGATGTGTGACGAATGGTGCTCACATTAAACACTTTTAGGAAAAACTGTTTGAGTTGCTCTTTCATTTGATCTATCTATTTATATAGATATATAAAAGAAAAATACCACTCACTGACTCATCACGATTTCTCAAAAACTACTTAACGGATTGGAATGAAATTTGGTATGTAGCTTCCTCTAGGGCCCTAAGTGCTCGCTAAGAAAGGTATTCAAAAAATTCGAAATTATAGGGGGTGTTGGGGGGTCAAGGTTACTACAAATTCCACCAAACGAATTGGAATGAAATTTGGTATGTAGCTTCCTCTAGGGCCCTAGGTGCTCGCTAAGAAATTTTTTCAAAAAATTCTAAATTTTAGGGAGGTTTGTGGAGGTCAAAGTTACTAAAAATCCCCATAATAATACATAGTGTAATATATTAATTGATATACATATTTTTTTAATATACATTTAACTTTGATTTGTCTAACCATGCAGGACAGCTAGTTATTTATAACTAAAGTTAAATGTAATAAATACTACAGTCTTAAAATCTCGATATTCGTTTTGAAACACCCGGTAATTGTTTAAAAAATATTACTTTTTTAATTTGCCCTTTAAATGGTCTGAACAAAGAATAATATCTTTAAATTATTTACCCATAAGCAGGTTGGCTACCGTGTGAACTGACTACAATATAAGTTACAACTATAAAATAAGATGTAGGCTATGCAAGTCTGCATTTCAGAACCCATCCCTACTTCCAATCATGGGCGCCCATACCTACGTGCAGAGGGGGGGCCACGCATCCCCAGCTCCCAGGAAAAGGAATATTATGTATATTATTAATTATAGTCAGGTATTTTTCTTTAAAGAGATTAGCACTAAAGTATGTTTTAAATGTTATGTGCCGTTTGATTTTACATATACTTATTTTATTTTTTTACAAGAGTTCAAGCATGAGCTGCAATGCACTGTGTATTGAAAGTGCTCCCGATACGAGGGTTGGCGTAAGAAGCACGCAATGCTCTGTGTATTGAAAATACTCCCAATTCAGGGGTTGGCGTGCGAAGCACGCAATGCTCTGCTTATTGAAAATACTTCCAATACGGGGGCTGGCGTGCAAAGCACGCAATGCATTGTGATTTGAAAAAAACTCCCAATACGGAGGTTGGCTTGCGAAGCACGCAATGCATTGTGTATTCAAAAAACTCCCAATACGGGAGTTGGCGTGCGAAGCAAGCAATGCTCTGTGTATTGAAAATACTCCCAATACAGGGGTTGGCGTGCGAAGCACGTAATGCTCTGTGTATTGAAAAAACTCCCAATACGGAGATTGGCTTGCGAAGCACGCAATGCATTGTGTATTGAAAATACTCTGAATACGGTGGTTGGCATGCGAAGCATGTAATGCATTGTGTATTGAAAAAACTCCCAATACAAGGGTTGGCGTGCAATGCACTGTGCGTCGGCCGCTTCTCAGCGTTCAGTGTCAAGCTCACATGTGCGTCCTTAGCAGTGGACGTCTTAAGGGCCCCATACCTCGGTCTAGCCCCCTCCCACCTTCCTAGAAAATATCATATGGGCGCCCATGCTTACAATCATTATCTGTCGCTTAACACAAGGGAAAGTAAAGGGACATATTGTATTTCCCTCATAATTAGGTGAACGGCAAAACTGTATTACGCTATAAATCATCTGTTTATTGAAAGAACAGTTTCATTGTTAGCGGATTGTTATTGTGTTCAGTTGTGTTGAGGCGAATGCTCCATTGTTAGATAGCAGACTGACAGCGATAGGTTTTCAGAAGAAGTTACTTTAGAAGGGCGTCGTTTGGAATTTGCAGTTCATTAAGGCCGAAAAGATTATTGCTTCATGGAAACTCTTCCTGGAAGAAATTTGAAAATAGAGTAAAGAAGTAGAATGTAACAGAGTCGGTTACTACATACATTTTTTCACGCCTATACGGATCGTATTTATTAGCGAATTTCCATGGGACTCTTATTTATTTATTAGCGAATTGCAGTGACTCTTTTGGTGAAATCTAGGGTCGGGAGTAGTAAATGAGCACCGACCATAGTCCCCAGAACACGTTTTGGGGTGTAATTAAAAATGTTAAATGTGTTCGCACTCTAACGGCCGTATTTTACGTCCGATTTGGTCCATTTTAGTACATACGTTGGTTTTCTAAGTCGCTCGGACGAGTTCGTTAGCCAAAAACCCAACAACTGGAATTAAACTTGTTTTTTTAATTTTTCGTACTAGAATGAAACTTTTAGGGGTTTTATCTAAGAAAATATAATATAGGAGATTATTTGCAAATTTTATAACCGTCCTTGTAGCCCTTCTGGTTCCCCCAAAATAGATCAAAACGTAAAATACCATTAAAGTACCCTTCTGATATAAGGCAGACAGCCGGGATTCAAACTCGTGAAGCGAAACCGTCCACAATCAGAGACAGCAAGGTCGAGGTGCACTAAGAACGAAACTAAGCGGTGCGCGAGTCGGGGCTGGAGGCTGAGACGCGAACAAATTCTACTAATATATTTCGTTCAAGAAGCAGCAATTCAGCGCTTTCGTGAGTAGACCAATTTCCCAAGTATTTGGTTGGAAAACTAAAACATATTTATAAACTTAATTTCATAAAATGTGCTCAACTCACGTCAGCGGTTTAGCTGCATGATCTAACTATTTGTATTATATTTTACATTTCATAATTACACAGGTTTCGTGTAATTTTAGGAAGGTTTCACCAATAAATACAGAACTTATAACAAGCCCGTGTTAAAGATTCAGCCTAGTTTTATTTGAACCTGACAAGCTAGAGCGGCAGCCGCTAGGTAGCGAGAGCGCTACTGTCGTCGGTACGGCAAGTGTGAGTAAGACAGCCATTCTCTGTCTCACTCACAGACGAGTGGAAATTTTCAGCCAGCGCTGCCTAACGGCTGCCGCGCTAAGCTCGATTTTGCGGCAAACAACCGGGCCGACTTTTCTACATAAGCATTGCGCTTCTTATAGGTCCTGTATTCATTGGTCTCACACGGCTAAATCGTATTCTATGATACCGTTCACTACTCTCATAGTACAGTATACCGGCGCGAATGCTGGCACTTGAGAAAACCGCTACTAACCTGACTAAAAACATCAGTACCCGGTAAACCTCTGTTTAACACGTTCACTTCTAAGGACGCACATGTGAGCTTGACACTGAACACTATGAGAAGCGGCCCATGCACAGTTAGTGCAATTCACGTCCAACCCCGTATTGGGTGTATTTTTAATACACAGTGCATTGCGTGCTTCGCACGCCATCCCCCGTTTTGGGAGTATTGTCAATTTTAAGCCTATGTGCGTCCGCTTTAAAATGTTAGTGATTATTACGTAGAAAGGTTAAACAATAAAATAATTTCCACTCATTTAGGCTATAAATATAAAAAATAAAAGGTCATCTCCTAGCATAGGAAATACGAACTTTGGGTAGCAGTGGACGTGTTAAGGCTGAGGTAAACATCCACTAGTTTGATTCAAGGACGAGTCACATTAGGAAACGGTGGTGACGTCTCCACAGCGCCAAGGGCAAATTAGTCTCCACAGCGCCGAGGCCATAAATTATCAAAGGGTCTGCTCAGTGATGCAGAAGAGTGAAGAGTGACGAGGGTTAATATCTTCAATCCCGGGCTCAATGAGTTTAATCGGCGAAGGAGTAAATATGTGTCGTATTTGTATTAAACTAAAAATTCAATGTATGTTACTTTAGAATTCGAGGAGTATTAGGTTAGGTCTGCAATGAAATGTATGTAAAATATGCGTCATGCCAGTGCTGATCTCCTACTATACTCAGTTGGGCACACGCCGTTACCACGGTTCGTTGCTTTTGTGAATTCCAATTCGGCTGTCAGAACTGTCAGATTATGCCAGGTAGCCCGTCCGGAGCTGTGGAGACGGATTCGAAGCGGTGTGGGATTTGTGAGAAAATTATTTTTTCTCCCTCAACTTTTGCCCTTTCCCCACACACCCGGCCCACCTCGCCAGGGCGAGGCCAAGTGCCAGGATTCACGCCGATATCTGCAGGCACAAATCAAAGATGTACACTACAAACTGAATGTTACAACTCTATCTTTTGCCAGCAACTTTTTAATTGGTAAATCTGCAACAGGCTTATGGATTTGTTTAAAGGAAACTTAAAAAAACTCTCGCATGTAGGCCGAGCCTAAAAAGGGATTTTTAACGTTCACCATAATTCGGTCGGTTCTTTTGCAGTAGGCTTACCGGCAAAACAACGCAAAACCTTAGGCCTACTCCGAAGGTGGTTATTAGTAACCATAAAATAGAAACGAGCAGCGTGTCTAGGGAAAATCTACCAGAAAAATATAACGAAAGCATGCTGAAGTGACCTTAGCTCCGTGTTCTTGGGCGAATCGATCGGTCTGCTCGCGTGATAGGCCTACTGACCACGTCATACTTCGCTTATTACTTAAGCTTACAATATAATCTTTACTGGTTTCCGACCGAGAAATCTGTTCAACATTGTTCTTTGTATAACTTTCATCAAGAGTTGTCGGTAAACCACTACAATTTAATTAGGTTTTGATGACTAAAGGATCAGTTTTCAACCTAGGTTTTCAAACATGGTTTAACCAAGGTTTAACAAAAACTAGATAAAGTATAATCTTGAGTTCAAATCAGAGTCATTTCCAATTAGATTATCTCAGAAGTTTAACTTAACACGTTCACTGCTAAGGACGCACAGTGCATTGCAAGCCAACCCTCCGAATGGACGTATTTTAAATACACAATGCATTGCGTGCTTCGCACTCCAACCGCCGTATTGGGAGAATTTTCAATTCACAGAGCATGCGTGAAATACATAGGAAATATGAGTTATTGCAGTGACCATTATGGTGAGACCTATAGCCAGGGAGTGGTAAATGAGCACCGGTCATGGTCCCCAGAACACGTTTTAGGGTGTCATTAAAATGTATATATATTATATATGTGTGTGTTCGCACTCTAGCCGCATTTTTCGCCCGATTTGGTCCAAATTTGGTACACACTTAAGTAGCTCGGGCCAGTTCTTTAATCAAAACATCCAACAACCGGAAGCAAGGTTTTTGGCTTAAGTAAATATTTGTCGGGTAAATATTTTCGTACTAGAATAATTTGTTTGAGGTTTTATCTAAAAATAAATAAGTGCAAGATAAAGATGTTATTCTGCACATTTTGTTTCTTTACGCGACCACATAACTCGTTTGGTTCCCCCCAAATCGATCAAAACGTAAAATACCGTTAAAGTACCCGGTTGAAATCCATGTGGGAGATTTTACCCGCGGGGCATCTTCCCACCCGAGCCAGGCAGGTCGAGATTGTCGAAGCACGCAATGCATTGTGTATTGAATATACTCCCAATACGGGGGTTGGCGTGCGAAGCACGCAGTGTTTTGTGTATTGAAGATACTCCCAATATGCGGAATGGCGTGCGAACCATTTTGAAGCTATTCAGCATCGTCGTGAGTAGACCTATTTCCCAAATTGTTGGTTGAAACCCTAAAACATAGGCCTATAAACTTGATTTTGGAAATTTGCTCAACTCACGTCAGCTGTTCAGCTATGTGATCGAATTATCTTCATTGTAAAGGTGCTGTTACACCCAGTTCACCCATTAGACGCGACTACTTAAATTGTGTTTTATTTTATTTTCCTATACAACACTTAAAACGAATAAGTGCCAAATTTCAACTCTCTAGATTTGTGGGAAAGTTAGCAGAATCTATATGTATTTTTTAGGTGTGGTTATCCCGTTTTCACCCCTTAACAAAATGCTAATACGGTTGACTTTTTCTATGTCTTCTAAGAAATAAATGTACACTATTTCAGCTCACTTTTGTATTGGGGTTAGGTGGAAGAGAGAACTAAATAGTCCCAACCTCGTCCCAAAAATATAAAGTCAATATCTATCTATCTATCTATCTATCTCACTTGAAGGAAGGTATAGGCTAACAATTCATATTTATTGTTTTAGGGGATGTCTCGGCCATAAATCAAAACGAATTCTAGCCTATGTTACTCAGGGGTAGTGTAGATTTGTATTAGTAAAACATGTTTTCAATCGATTCAGTAGACTAGTTCCAGAGATTACTACTACAAACAAATTTGAAATCTATATAATACTAGCTGGCCTGATCCGGCTTTGCACGGATAGACAAATCAAAGTTAAATGTATATTAACCAAAAAATATATCAATAAATGTATTATGTACTATTTATTTCTTATGGGGATTTTTAGTAAATTTGACACCCCGAAAGTCCCCTAAAATTTCAATTTTTTTGAAAACCTTTCTTAGCGAGCACCTACGGCGCTAGAGGAAGCTACATACCAAATTTCATTCGAATCCGTTCGGTGGTCTTTGAGATTTCAAGATGAGTGAGTCAGTGAGTGGTATTTGGATTTTATATATATAGATTAGTAAAATATGCATATAATTCGTATATATAGTGATTTAGTTACTCAGTAAGAAAGAAACTGAGCACAAGCTGTTCCACTTTATAATGTACAATATTCTAATGTCTTCCAAATTAGCTCCCAACCACCAAATTCCTTCAGCGTATGGCTTCTCTAACCGTAATCCACCGCATCGATCAGCTGTTCGCGTGACCACCACTCCACTCCGTGCCTCGCTTATAATTCAATATGCTTCAAATTTAATACTGATTTACAATCTCAGCAAATCTGGTACACTAAGCCCGCGATAATTGATACATTCGTTAACCTAAAATAACTGTTTAAGTCAAGGCCGGATCTTTTTTTAGCCGTACTTGTATTGTTTATTGTTGCCATCGCCGCTTGTTACTATCAAGTGTGCACTGCTCGTAAAGGTAACATTAATTTTTTTTGTGTTTAACGTCCTGCTGTTTTGCACTTAAGGCTAATGAAGACGGGACCTACAGTTTTACGTGGAATCCGAACCACAGCCAAATATTTATCAAATTTAAGACACTTTAAAAATAATAAACAATCATTTTGCCATTCCAGTATATTTTCAAACTGAAATTTCTATAGTTATATGCTAATAAACCCTAAATTTGAAGTAAATTTGCAAGTTTAAGGTTGAATTGCAACATTCAAGGGTTTTTTCGCAAATTTTTGCAAACTAAAACGCAATTTAAATAATTCGACCACGCAGCTTATAACCGCTGACGTGAGTTGAGCGAATTTCCAAAATTAAGTCTATTTGTTTTAGGGTTTCAACCTATTATTTGGGAAATTGGTCTCCTCACGAAAGCGCTGAATTGCCGCCTGCTTCTAGAATATTTATATATGTATATAAAGCTCAATATTTATTTATTTACTACTAAACAACCGTGAAAAATCACAGGCTGATTAATTAGATACACATACTGTAAGAAATACACAATTTAAAAAACAAACTATTTACAAACAACATTAAGGCCTACTTATCTAAATTTGTATAAACAAATATATTGATGATAAAAGGTTGTATTTATATATAGTTTAAACCCTCAAAGCAAATATTATAACGTACTGTATATTATAATATTCATTAGTTTTATAACTCACATTAAAAATAAAACAACTTCACGAGAAATTATAACGATTGAAGTTGTAAACATAACCCCAAACTATAATCTACACTGGGTTTACACTGGGGGATGATGGGTGAAATCTGGTGTTATATTATATGTTACTCACGTACGTACGTACGCTGGTACACTCGCTTTTATAGGAGTTGATTGGCTATTAGTTTAGTCAATGAAAGATTATAGAGGGAAATGGAAGGAACACAATTTTTTACTTTTGGACTTTGTTTGGATTAGGTAAACATACTAAAAGTCCCCATTACTAAGTTTTTCTGCAAAATCTAGAAAATTACGTGTTATTTTAAAATTGCTCGATTTTTTAAAACGAATTGTGATAAAATATCACATATTCTTGAAGTAAATTGATTGCTTTACAACTTCTTTCCTCGTAACCTTTTCGTATGACGAAGGGCTGAAATTTTATCTAATCAAATAAGTAAAAAATGTGAGAATTTATTTTTTATTCAAAAATAGTATATTTTTGAGCGCGGATATCTCGGAAACTATGCAAGATAGCGAAAACAATTATAGAATCGATCTTGTGCAATATTTTGTCAGCTTTAATTTTGTATGGAATAGTCTTATCGCTAGGACGCATAGATTTTTATATATAGGAGAAAAACCGAAAAACGGGTCCTTTTACGTGCCCTCCTGCACCCCGCTCACCTCCTATGAGTGGGGCCTTTTAATAAGTTTACCTCCTAACTAGTCCAAACAAAGTCCATAAGTCAAAAATTGTGTTCCTTCCATTTCCCTATAGGCTACACCCCCCTCTTGAATATTCATTGACTGGACTATATTTTAATGAGAGAACAATACGATTATATTCTACATTGTGATGTGATCAGACTGTACCCTGAGCGTATATACAGACTGTACTCTAGGACTCGCATTTCTCCCATGAGTCATTCTTCTCGCACTGTCGTCTATATTCTAATAAGGTGTTGAGGGTTAGCGAAATTTCCTCTCAGTTCATCTGGTTGTTGAAATTCCATAGGAAAGATGAGCTATTGCAGTGACCCTTTTGGTGAGACCAAAGGATGGGAGTAATAAATGAGCACCGATCATGGTCTCCAGAACACGTTTTGGTGTGTCATTAAAATGTTTTATATAATATTTATGTATATATGTGTTCGCACTCTAGCAGCCGCATTTTAAGTCCGATTGGTTCAAATTTGGTGCACACGTTGGTTGTCTAAAAATCGGACGAGTTCGTTAGCCCAAAAATCAAAAAACAGAAACACGTTTTTTGACCGAAAGTAACTATTTTTTTAATGTTCCGTACAAGAACTAAACTTTATTAGAGCTTTATCCAAAAAATAAATGTAGGATATTGTTCTGCACATTTTGATTTTTTACACGACCTTATAGCTCGCTCGGTTCCCCCGAAATCGATCAAAACGTAAAATACCATAAATATGTACCCGGTTGAAGTTCACTTAGGGGATTTTACTGTGGGGACATCTGCTGATCCGAGGATCGACGGCCAATTTCGTACGCTGCGAGCGAAGCGAAGCCGTAAGCCGGGGCCAATAGAACAACATGCAAACTCTCAAAGCGAGTTTTTCCGCTGCGAGTGGAACGAAAATTTATGTTTTCATTAAAAAAATTGATTCAAAAACTTTCAAAGTTCATGATTCCTAATGAATAAAGGCCATCTATTAACAATCTGTTTAACTAACATGACAGCTCTTAGTTATATGCAAGTGTAATCTATCACACAAATCAATCAAATTAGACCAACGTAAATAAATAAAAGTAATTTACTTAATTAAATCTATATATTAATTCAGGTAAGTAGGCCTATTCCTAACTTACGAAATATTCGCACGGGACGACTATAGTTGCGGACAACCTAACTCTGAACCAAAAGGTTAGGTAAGAAAAGGTTAGGGTCTTCCGCCCACCCGACCCTAATTAGTGACGCTTGGCTGCACTCAATGAGAACAAGTACTAGATACTTAATACCAAAAAGTCAGTTAAATTATTGACCAAAACTATTAAAAACCATTATCACATTACGTTTTGAATTTAAATTTATATTATTTTTATACTAAATTTGATGTAAATCTGACGATTTTGACCAACTTGTACCGCCAAATTAGTTTTTATTTTTAAAACTAACTTTGAATGAACAGTGGAACTAAAATACAATTTATATTAAAACGTGAGCATATGGAGGGACAAAAAATACTCTATGTATGATTGTAAATAATTTTTTATTGCTTCATAACCATACATTAAATAAATTTCAAACCTAAATAACTCAAAAACCGTACATTTTAACGAAAAAAATGTCGACATCTTTTTTGTAGTCCTTTTGATTCCTTATCGGATGGTGTAACTGTAAAAACAATCGGAGAAGGATAATAGTTAAGTTATGTGTAATAATTGGTTTGTTCAACAGCCGCTATTTTGAAACGCATGATTGGATTTAATTGCTTATTTTTAGATATATCATTGTTAGGTTAAACTTCATGCCAAGTTTGAACTTATTCAGTCAAACCGTTCTCTAGATTTAAATTATTTTGTACAAAAAACAAAATGGTGGATATCTGGAAAACAAAGCTTTTTCGGGCCTATGTTTATATAAACTTTTTTTCTTATTTTGGCCCTTAGAACCATTCCCCGAAGTTTGATCCTGTAATTACTGGACACTCTGTACATTCCTAAAATATAACTATGGTAAATACAAATAAAACATGATATAAGACAATCCAATTCCCGCTCAAGTACATTAACTTTTTTGTCGCTATGTATTATTTTGTATTTATTGTATATTGAATTAAGTTACATAGTATATTAATTATGTTTTCAAATTTTCCTTGAAACCGGCGATTTGCTCTGGTTATCAAGCAATACAAAATTATTACAATCATACATAGAGTATTTTTTGTCCCTCTATATGCTCACGTTTTTATATAAATTGTATTTTAGTTCCACTGTTCATTCAAAAAAGTTAGTTTTAAAAATAAAAACTAGTTTGGCGGTACAAGTTGGTCAAAATTGTCCGATTTACATCAAATTTAGTATAAAAATAATCGAAATTTAAATACAAAACGTAATATGATAATGGTTTTTAATAGTTTTGGTCAATAATTTAACTGAATTTTTGGTATTAAGTATCTAGTACTTGTTCTCATTGAGTGCAGCCAAGCGTCACTAATTAGGGTCGGGTGGGCGGAACACCCTAACCTTTTCTTACCTAACCTTTTGGTTCAGAGTTAGGTTGTCCGCAACTATAGTCATTTTTTATTCGTGTATTGTTTCCTTGTATTTAGTTTAATCGTATTGCGCATGCAAGGAAAATGTACGTTTTTAAAAAAATGCCATATTTCGGACCCATTATACTATTGAAACAACCTACAATACAGAGAAGTTAAAAGTTTATGTAAAAGTGGCTTGGTTTTAAACATGAGTAATTTAGGCCTTTGTAATCTTCTTTGGCATGAAACACAATTTTTTGCCCAAAAGGTTAGACTTATCTAGAAGGCGTAATCCGATGTGGCGTTGACGAAAGATAAACAATTTTCGGATTAATTAAAACAATATCAAAACCACTGGAATGTATTGTTGTTGTCTTATGTTGGACGAGGAACGTTGCAGACCGGTCGACGTCACTTCTAGGATCAGAGAAGCTGGGAAGGTAATTTAGTTAACATTTTTACTTAGTTTGTGATGGATTCATTGTGAAACTGAATACATTTAGATTAAAGTTGGTTCATCCTAGGCTTGTTGGATAGTAATATACAGGGTGAAACAGACAACCCGTGCGCATCGTATAGCGACGGAACCAAATGAGCTGCATGAGTTATTTATTGGGTACGGAACAAAGGTAATTTCAGTCCGTATGCGCTGAGATTGTTCAATCATGAATACTAGTGAACTTTGAACAGTAGACCTTGTTCGTTGAAATAACAAATGTGTTTTTGAGCTTAGGTTAAAAATACTGTACCAGTAAGGAAGTAAGCAGAAGGTTTAGCCAGTGAAACATTATTTTGCAATTCCCGAGATTCCGGGGTTTCTAGTTCTCGTTTTTTTTCTTTTCTTGGGCTTTAACTGCTAAAGATTTTCTTTTAGGGGGAATTGTGTTTTATTTAGCTTAATAATGCGTAAGGTAGCTAAAAATATCGCGTTATTAAGGGAAAACAACGAATTAAATATTTACATACTTAAATGACTAAAACTTAGCAATACAGTGCCATATCTTATTCCAATATTAGAAATAATGAAAACAAACAATGTTAAAGCGTCGTGTTAGTGATCTCAACCCATGTATCAACACTTCCCACGCTGTCCAACGGTCATTTTTTGTATGTTCTTTATCGCCGCGACGTTTCATTTTTTTCATCTCATTTTGTAATTCAAGTAAAGCAAATCAAATACTATTGCGGAATAATAATTTACAAGTATACAGTTCAATTCTTTCATTTGTTCTCTACACTTTCTTATAATAATATGTCATTTTTAGGCAAAGGATATGGTATTCCTAAATTACTATTCAAAATAGGCCTAGTTTTGTTAGCAGTCTTGTAGTAGGAACATAAAAACTGGTGTTTTCAAAATAAGAAATTGATAAATATTTTTATATAGTTCTATTTAGAACTAAATTACGAAACTATTGTACATTTATGAACAAAATTATAAAACGTTTTTACTACTTTTTATGTGGGCCTAAAGTTGAACTTTTTCCTTCCGTTACTGAACATGCTTGTTTCTTGAGCTAATAACTTAATTTTACTTCAATCATTTTTTTTACTGGTGTATATGAATTCTTTGAACCTTCATCTACAAAAAAAGATACGGAACACTTTTGAATCGGTTTAGAATAAACGTATAAAACATGGTTGAAATACAAAAACTTGGAAGATTTTCAACAAATTTCAAGTTTGCGGCCATTTTGTGAGGTTACCGTTAGAAATACGGAAAAAAATCAAGACAGCAATTTTGTAGAACATTCAATTTGCTACCCGTAGAATGCTATTAGTTTTTCAATTCGATTTACGGTTAAGCCACAAACTGGCTTTGGAAAAAACCTGACAGTGAAAGGAACGGTGCAG
Organism: Philaenus spumarius; assembly: GCA_018207615.1. Lineage (NCBI taxonomy): Eukaryota > Metazoa > Arthropoda > Insecta > Hemiptera > Aphrophoridae > Philaenus > Philaenus spumarius. Next base: position 343,001 of record JAGFPH010000485.1, read on the forward strand.
TCGCCATTTTTATTTTATTTAAGGAGTTAAAAATGAAAAATGGAAAAACCGTATATATAAATCGCTCGGCCTAGGAATAAGGGACGTTCATGCAAAAAATCATGACAATCGGTCAAGGCGTTTGGCCGTAATCGTGAGACAGACAGACGAAATGCCGAACGGTCGAGCTAAAACGGAGACCTCGCTTCGCTCGGTCAATTACTAAATCTAATTAACTCTGAGACCCCCTGAATTTCGGGACCCAGAACAAAAATGTACCCTTTGTTCTCCCTTCCGATCCTGGGTGTGTCAAGTATAGTATGCTGAAAAAATCTTACAAAAATATATGTTAATGGCCAACATGTCTGAAAGTAACGATTAATTGTAACTGCATTCTGACAAGATTATATTCTAATCACGAACTCTTTTGGAAAATAACGTTAAAAGGTTGGCTAAACTGGACACCGCCGTACTCGAATCAATATTACCAATATCCGACGAGAAATGTTCATTGCGAGTTTTACAGCGCCGGCCGGTACAGCTGTTTTAGTTTCCACAGGCAAACCCGTTCTTGAAGATTTGCAAACTGGTTTTGGGAAGTGTCCAAGACGAGCGACGGCTGACACTGGGACTTTGGTACGGTATAAAACACGCGTCCAGTTTTAGCTCGTCCGAACATTTTTAGTTTTTTCACAAGAATAATACTCGTTCCTTGTAACGGGTCAAAAATATTAAAACCCCCACAAAAGACTGATAGTTATTAGTAAAAACTTGTACCATTAGTTTATCGTTTTCAAATCAATTTATAGACCTACCAGGGGCTCCGCCCTGCTCTCTTCGCTCACCAACCCCGGCATAGAACCATGGCGAAGCCAATGCTAACAGATTATTGTATACCCTGATAGTTCCACGAAAATGACGATTGAGCGGTGGCCTATACATAGCTAATGTAAGACAGAGATCGAAATAGACACGACCAACCCCAATAATTCCAATTGCAACATGTCTTGTAGTTTTACCATTAATATTTAAATAATCAACATTTCAAACAAATTTTGATATTACCAGCTAAAGGAAACAATCTAATAAGTAACACCAGATGTTTGACTTATAATACAGTAAACCTTTTGTTGCTTCTACCTAATCTACAAAAACTGTTAATTGTGAAGAATAATTACCTGATTATAAATTTTCCAAATTAGTTGTAAATCAACGTGTTTTTGTTCATCGTAGGCCTAACCTAAAATTATGTTAAGTTTTTGATCCAAATCAGCTGTTTTATTTATAATATGTAACAACAGATGTTGAATTGAATTATAATACAGTGCTCATTTTCATTGATGTTTCTTTTTGTTTGCTTTCAATTCGTTAACCTAGCCTAAAAAAGCTGTTAGTTGTGTATAATAATAAACTGATTCCAAATTCGCTAAGTTAGTTGCTATGGTAATGGGATGTAAAGAAACATGTGTTGCTAAGCATTTGATCTGAACTGCTTATTTATCAGTTATACGGCCCGAATTTGAACTATTTTATGCTTAAAAATAAATATTTTGCAAAATCCTTTCTTAGGCCTATCCATTTGTGTTAAAACGATAACCAGATCAGAAAACAATTGTTACACTGGTGTTTAAATAGGTTTCCATTTTTCGCGAATTTCCATAGGAAAAATGAGCTATTGCAGTGGCCCTTATGGTAAGACCCAAGGTCCGGAGTAGCAAATGAGCATCGATCATGGTCCCCAGAAAACGTTTTGGTGTTATTAAAAATTATATATGTGTGTATATGTGAGTTCGCACTCTAGCGATCGCATTTTAAATCCGATTTGGTCCAAATTTGGTACACATATTGGTTGTCTACGTCGCTCGGACGAGTTCGTTAGCCAAAAAAATTCAACAACCGGAAGTACGTTTTTTACCAGAAGTAACTATTTTTTTAGATTTTTCCTACGAGAATAAATGTTTTTTAGAGCTTTTTCTTCAAATATAAATGTAGAACAATTTGTTGTTGGTTATTCTGAACATTTGGTTTTTTACGCGATCTTACAGTTCGCTTGATTAACCCAAAATCGATCAAAACGTAAAATACCATAAAAGTACCTGGTTCAAAGCCATGTGGTGGATTTTACCATGGGGTTGGCGTGCGAAGCACGAAATGCTTTGTGTGTTGAAGATACTCCCAATATGCGGAATGGCATGCGAAGCATTTTGCAGCTATTCAGCACCGTCGTGAATAGACCTATTTCCCAAATTGTTGGTTGAAACCCTAAAACATAGGCAGCAAACCCTAAAGCAGTGGTTCAGCTGCGTAGTCGAATTATTATATCTTAAAACTATTAATTTGCCAGAAAACCTTAATCTTAAACATTGAAATCAGCTGTTATAATTTGAGACCCAGCTGTTAAACCAGTGGTTTACGAATATAGTAAATAATTGTTGTTACTTTTAGTATTTGGAAATTTTTCATTGATTACTTACAATAAAGGCTGGCTTTAAAGTGTAATATGTCTAGAACTATAAATGTTAGAAAAAAATACAAACACTTATTAAAATTTTGCTTAACGAATAATGGCTAAGGACTTTATGGAATCTATAAAATCCAAATACCACTCACTGACTAATTCATCACGAAATCTCAAAAACCACCGAACGGATTGGAATGAAATTTGGTATGTAGCTTCCGCTTGGGCCCTAGGTGCTCGCTAAGAAAGGTTTTCAAAAAATTCAAAATTTTAGGGGGGTTTTCGGGGTCAAAGTTACTGAAAATCCCACCAAATGGATTGGAATGAAATTTGGTATGTAGCTTCCTCTAGCGCCCTAGGTGTTCGCTAAGAAAGTTTTCAAAAAATTCGAAATTTAGAGGGGGGGGGTTGAGTGGTCAACGTTACTAAAAATCCCCATACGAATACATAGTGTAATATATTTATTTATATATATATATTTTTTTTTTTTTTTTGTTAATATACATTTAACTTTGATTTGTCTGTCCGTGCAAAGCCGGATCGGGCAACTGGTTATTATAAAATAACAGTAAGAAATTTTCGAACTAGTAACATGATATTTTGCCATTATTACTACAAAATGTGAATGTAGTAATTTCCATAAAATTTCCAAGTAATCTTAATAATATATGCACAGTTAGTTAGGAGATAAAATTTAGCAACTTATTTGCCTCTTGTAATTTGTTGTAACATTTACGGATTTTGAGATACAGTATTGAGATTTAGCAATTTAAAATGGCCACAATTTTTTAAGTACATGCACCAAGTTTGAAGTTGATATCTTCAGAGATATAACTTATTAAGTAAAAAACACATACAGATAGACGGAAATAAAACGTTTTAAGACATACCTTCATATAAACTTCTATCTTCCTTTTTACTTTCTCGCTATACTATAGTATAGAGGAAATATAGTGATCGCAAAAAATCGATGTTGTGATTTTTGTGGAAATATCCGTTTTGGTACCCACTGTGTCCAAAAAGTGGTTTTTACAAAATGTCTGTCTGTATGTATACAAAGCTAGAGATAAAACTATTCTATCGATTTCAATTAGGCCTGTATAGATGCACGAAAAAATATTTTGAAAATTTTTGAAAAACAACCCCCTTGTTTGCCAAAAAACCCCAAAAATCTGTTATAATTTTTTTATACAAAAACGGCTCTAACGATTTAGATAAAATTTGGCTTATTTGTAGCCCTTAATGTCTACCCTACCATATGCGAAAAACTACATCTTTCTAAAAATTCTCGTTTAGCTAATAATAATAACTGATTTTTTGAGATATTTGGCCGAAAAGGGGTTGTTTTTCAAAAAATTTCAAAAGCCTTTTTCGTGCATCTATACAGGCTTAATTGAAGTGTTTGGTATAAATTTGTTCGAAATCGATCGAATAGTTTTATCTCTAGATAATAATAATAATAATATTTATTAGTTAATCTCCTACTTTAATAATCACCTCTGCTACCCCTCCTACAATTATGAAGTCACAGTGAATCTGTTTAATAATTCAAATATGTTTGGCAGAAAGTATGTGCCAGTTCCTGGGACCGCTTATTGTATGAGGAAGCATATCCCAAAGTGTTGAAAGTTTTTTTTTTAACACCCGATATAATGGACTGATATTTTTGAAAAAATAAATTCGAGCGTGAAAATATTCATGCAGGCTACATGAAAAATAATAATATATTTTTAAATTAACCGCAGGCTACATATAAAATAATTCGATCACTCTGACGTGAGCTGAGCAAATTTCCAAAATTTGAGTCTGTGTTTTAGGGTTTCAACTAACTGTTTGGGAAATTGGTATACTCACGAGGGCTGAATAGCTGCATGCTTGTACGCAATATAGTGGCAGAATTTGTTACACAGAACTTTTTTTGCATGGCCTCCAAGTTCGCCCGATCTGACACCAAGCGATTTTTATCTTTAGGATAGTTTCCGCCTTTATGAAGCTGCCCTATATTTGCTAGTGGAATAACGAAACGCACACACTCGATGCTAATAGTGTACAGCTCCTGCCGGGCCTTAACATTGATAACGCTCAACATATTCTAGCATTGGACAATTTAAACGTATTTAACACTGTTCAGAATTTGTTGTATATTGGTTTAAACAACTTGGTTTTGTATATTTATAGATTATCTACTCCAACGGTTCTCGACCTTTGGTTCGTACTGGGTCGCTAAGGGGCTCTCTGAAAGATAATGGGTATTGACGGAGTTACATGTATATTGTATAGAGTTACAGTATCAAACAGTTAATGAAATACTAGGGGAGACCACTGCGTGCACCGCACGCCAACCCCCGATTGAAATTTCTAAAAACATATGTTATGTTTTATTTATAATAAAGGTGTAGGATTAATAATAACCTCAAAACTAAGATGGTAAATAATTTTAAATGTTCAAATCAAATTACTCTGTATATTTTATAACAGCAGATATAATTGTTTAATCATTGTTTCATATTTTGAAATCAGCTGTTAATATTGGTTACTCACTATCAATTACCGTGTATATTATAACCTACTTCAATAAAGTAAATTACAACATAAACAAACCATGTTATGATAATAAAACATTTGTTGTTATAATCAGCTGATCTGTGCTATTATAGTCGATCAGTAAAAACAATGTTAGTGAATATAAAATATTTTAAATTCCTTTTTTTTTTAATATTAAATGAAGGAATAGTAAAATTGTAAGGCAAATGGGCAAATATAGAGTTAATTACCTTTCATTTAACACAAACCGCATGTCAATCGGTCCAATAGAACTCAAGATAACACCCGGAATAGGCTTAAAATTTTACCCCATGTTAAATTGCCATAAGAGATTTTAATTTCCGTTTTTAGAAAATCTAGTGGCGTAATAGCTGAAATCCAAGCAAAATGGGAAGATATACAGACAATTACCTTTAATTTGGCACCAACTGCGTGTATATCGGACCAGTAAAACTCGAGATCTTACTCGGATTATAAAAAAATCTTTTCAAATTAATGTATAGACTAGGGGAGACCCCTGCGTGCTCCGCACGCCAACCCCCCACTCCCCAACTCTCTGTTGGAACCCTAGCTAACCTGTGCGAAGTTTTTGCAATTAATGTAGGCCTCGTTGCTTGATTTAATGAGAGATTGATTTATTAAATTTACTAAAAAGACAATTTCATCATTGATTGATTTATTAAATTTATTTAAATTGATTTATTAAATTTACTAAAAAGACAATTTCATCATCACTAATTATCCGTTCACCTCCATAACTATTGAACTATAAACAGAAAAACATAATTAAGCAACAGCAAAATTAAACATAACCTACTTCAATAAAGTAAATTACAACATAAACTAACCATGTCATGATAATAAAACATGTGCTGTTATAATCAGCTGATCTGTGCTATTATATATTTTTATGTCCAATAGAACTCCAGATGATAATAAAACATGTGCTGTTATAATCAGTTGATCAGTAAATACAATGTTATTGAATAGAAAATATTTTAAATTACATTTTAAAAATATTAAATGATGGAATAGTAAAATTTTAAGTAAAATAGGCAAATATAGAGTTAATTACCTTTCATTTAACACAAACTGCATGTCAGTCGGTCCAATAGAACTCGAGATCTCACTTGGAATAGGCCTAAAAATTTTCCCCATGTTAAATTGCCATAAGAGATTTTAATTTCCTTTTTTAGAAAATTTAGTGCTGTAATTACTAAAATCCAAGTAAAATGGGCACATATAGAGTTAATTACCTTTCATTTAACACAAACCGCATGTCAATCGGACCAATAGAACTCGAGATCTCACTTGGAATAGGCCTAAACAATTTTCCCATGTTAAATTGCCATAAGAGATTTTAATTTCCGTTTTTTTGAAAATTTAGTGATGTAATTACTAAAATTTAAGTAAAATGGGCAAATATAGAGCTAATTACCTTTCATTTAACACAAATCGCATGTCAATCGGCCTAATAGAACTCGAGATCTCACTCGGATTACAAAAAACCTTTTCAAATTAATATATAGATACTTAAGTAAATGAGTAGCTTGTGTATGAAATGCAAAAGTTTTTTCAAGATAACTTTTTCTTGTCGTCAAAGTTACATGACAGTGTCTGGCTACAATGTTTGCCAACAACTGAATGAACTAAATTTGGGCCTTCAGATAAGTTGAATTACAATCTTGACAGTGTCAGAGAAGATAGAATCTATATATACAGGGTGTATCAGGAAGAAACGGAAAGAATTGCAGGACGTGTTCTACTGGTGAAAATAATGAAAAAAGTTCCTATAAACATAGGTCCGAAAACGCTTCGTTTTCCAGATATCCGCCATTTTGTTTTTTGTGCAAAATAATTCATAACTAGAGAACAGTTTGACTGATTGAGTTCAAACTTGGCATGAAGCTTAACCTAACAATGATATATCTCAAGAAAAATAATTGATACTATCGAATCTTGCGTTTCAAAATGGCGGCTGTTTGAAAATTTCAAACCTAAATAACTCAAAAACCGTACACTTTAACGAAAAATGTCAAGAGACCTTTTTTTTAGCACTTTTGATTCCCTATCGGATGGTGTAACTGTCAAAACAATCGGATGAAGGATAACAGTTAAGTTATGTGTACTAATTGGTTTGTTCAACCCGGCATCCTATACCAACACAGTAAAATACTACAATATTGTATGGACATTTGTTGTCATTACCTTTTAAGTTAGCTATTATCCTTCATACGATTGTTTTGACAGTTACACCACCCGATAGTTAATCAAAATGGCTACAAAAAAGGTATCTTGACATTTTTCGTTAAAATGTACGGTTTTTGAGTTATTTACGTTTGAAATGTTCAAACAGCCGCCATTTTGAAACGCAAGATTCAATAGTATCGATTATTATTCTTCAGATATATCATCGTTAGATTAAGCTTCATGCCCAGTTTGAACTCAATCAGTCAAACCGTTCTCTAGATATGAATTATTTTGTACAAAAAACAAAATGGCGGATATCTGGAAAACGAAGCGTTTTCGGACCTATGTTTATAGGAACTTTTTTCATTATTTTCACCAGTAGAACACGTCCTGCAATTCTTTCCGTTTCTTCCTGATACACCTTGTATATAAAAGCGAAATACCACTCACTCACTGACTCACTGACTCACTCATCACGATTTCTCAAAAACTACCGAACGGATTGAAATGAAATTTAGTATGTAGCTTCCTCTAGGGCCATAGGTGCTTACTAAGAAAAGGTTTGAAAAAATTTGAAATTTTAGGGGGGATCAAAGTTATTAAAAAACTATTTCTTCAAAACTACCGAACGGATTGGAATGAAATTTGGTATGTAGCTTCCTCTAGGGCCATAGGCGCTCGCTAAGAAAGGGTTTAAAAAAATTCAAAATTTTAGGGGGGTTTGGGGGGATCAAAGTTATTAAATCACGATTTCTTCAGAACTACCGAACGGATTGGAATGAAATTTGGTATGTAGCTTCTTCTAGGACCATAGGTGCTTAATAAGAACGTTTCTTCAAAACTACCGAACGGATTGGAATGAAATTTGGTATGTTGCTTCTTCTAGGACCAAAGGTGCTTACTAAGAAAGGGTTTGAAAAAATGCCAAATTTTTAGGGGGCTTTGGGGGGTTCAAAGTTATTAAATCACGATTTCTTCAAAACTACCGGACGGATTGGAATGAAATTTGGTATGTAGCTTCCTCTAGGGCCATAAGTGTTCACTAAAAAAGGGTTTTAAAAAATTCAAAATTTTAGGGGGGTTTGGGGGGATTAAAATGATTAAATCACGATTTCTTCAAAACTACCGAACGGATTGGAATGAAATTTGGTATGCAGCTTCCTCTAGGGCCATAGGTGCTCACTAAGAAAGGGTATGAAAAATTTCGAAATTTTAGGGGGGGTTTTGAGGGATCAAAGTTACTAAAATCATAATTTCAGATCTTTTATTATTTTAGATCTATATATATAAAAGCCAAATACCACTCACTGACTGAACACTTAAAAAGAATACAATTACGTTTAAAAGACTGAAAATACCAACCATCACGGGCAACGCCGTACGGGTCAGCTAGTCGTTAAATATACATTAAAACAGTATGCAATAATGTGAAATGTACTCATAGATGTTAAATACACCTCAAAACCTGATTTGCAATTTTTAAGTTCGTTCTGAAGTTATGAGTAACAAACTGGAGGAAAACGGGATTTTTAGCGTTCATTGGTGCACAGCTAATAATTTACGTAGGCCTAGAAGGGATACATAGATTGATTTGGCCGAAACTCTGTGCGTTTTTGGGCCATGGAACTCGAAACTAAAATCGTTTTTTACTTTCTCCCCCTATACCATAGTATATGGAGAAAGTAGGCCTATTGTATTCGTCAAAATTTTCGAGTTTGAGTTTTTGGTGGAAATATCCGTTTTGGGTCCCCCTGAACCTAAAAAAGTGGTTTTCGGAGCGATGTCTGTGTGTGTGTGGATGTTTTCAGACCTAGAGCCTAAACAGTCGTCCGATTTTGATGAAATTTGGTATGGAGGTACTAATCCACGGTATCTCCGGGCGTTTTTTCATTTTCGTGAATTTTTCTATTTTTAAGGGTAATTTTCCCATAAAAACCCTTAAAATAACGGAAGAATCAACTTTTCTCAAAAACGGCTCTAACGATTTTGATTAAAATTTTATGGTTTATTAGGGACCTAAAGTACTATAAACTACAAAATTTTAATCAAAATCGTTAGAGCCGTTTTTGAGAAAAATGGGGTTTTCCGTTATTTTATGGATTTTTGTGGGAAAATTACTCTTAAAAATCAAAAAATCAATTTTCTTCATGAAATAATATTTTTTTATTAAGTTCCTATAATGAGGGAGAAAGTATGTGTCAGTTTCCTGATACCGTTTATTTAATTGAGTATAAGACACAATATTTACTTGATAATCCTTTTATTTATTTAATCACATCTGTGACTAAACATATGTGCTTAGAAATAGTATTTATTGCGAAATAACATTCAGACACTTCAATTTTATTGAAGTGTTGTTATTTAAACGCAAAATACAGTGCTCATATAGTTTTAAAAAGTATCTATTGCTAACCCTATGTTGTACCGATTCCTCATTACCGAAGCTAGACTTGCACTAGATACGAATTATAATCCGTACGTACAATTCATTGGTAAGGGGTACGCAACTGCAAAAAGGTCGAGAACAGCTGATCTAATCCAATATGTAAACTATTTTACCACACCGACGCAAACGGCCTTCTTTCGCGGTACACACTGTAGGCTCTGACAAACAAGTAGCCTAAACTCACTATCATTACAGGAAATTATAGTACTTGAAGACCCTATCTGCGATCATTATTTCTGTTGACTCATTTTTGGGAGCTAAGTAGCGGAATGATATCGAACGAAACTTGTTGGGCCCGATTCATTATTCAGCAGTTAGTTGGGAAGCGAAATTAGGCTGGACAATTACTTGTGCACAATATACCCTTGTGCTTTAGGTCAGTGCAGTGGGGTGCTTACAAATGTTATCTATACTAATATTATAAAGAGGTAAAATTTGTTTGTTTTTATGTAGGGGGTAATCTCTGGAACTACTGAACCGATTAAAAAAACAGTTTTACTAATAAAAAGCTACACTATCCCTGAGTAACATAGGGTACAATTCATTTTGATAAAAACATTTTTTATTTCAATATTTGCAAATTTAGTTGGAAAAAAATCTTAGGTTAGGCCTAGACTGATGAACCAACACGTGTATTTACATTCTTTACCATAGCAACCAATTGAATAAAATAACAGACAAAAGTTTGCTGTAATATTTCCACTAAGAGCTGATTTCAAACTTTGAAGCAATTATTTGTATTTCTAACTTTCAGGTTAGGTTTTTATTCAAGTGTTGACCTGGGCCTTGCTGGTTCTTTTAACCGTTATTACAACTGCTGCTATAAAATATACGAAATAATTTGATTTGAACATTTTACATTATTTGTCATTTTAGCTTTGGGGTTATTATTAATAATACTCTTTTATTATAAAGAAAACATAACAGATTATGTGTGTAGAAGGTCCCAACGGGGTTTCCTCTAGTACTAAATAACCTCAATGTAAAGAATTTTATGGGTTTTTTGTAAAAACGTTATATCGAGTGATTTGTTTTATTGAGGTTTTAATGACTAATAAATCGTTCTATTGAGATTCAAAAACTTATTTGAAAGAGTGGGTTGGTCACGTAGGTAATTCGTTATACAGGGTGTCCCCGAACTCTCTAGCCTCCTTTTGTGGATTTACCAAGCATAGAACAAGCTGGTGCTTCACCTCATTTCGAAAATCCTGTCAAGGACTTACTTACTAAATGGCAACCTTAATGGGCGTTGGATTGGTCGAGGAAGTAAGTTTTTGGCTTGGCCACCCCGATCCCCAGATTTAACTGTGTGTGACTTCTTTTTACCTAAAGGAACAAGTTTATTCCCACAGCTTCAACAATGGTGAGGATTTAAAACACGCAATTGAAGAGGAACTTCTACGGTTACCGCAGGATTTCCTTTTAAAAGCTTACGAATCATTTGTTGAGCGCTGTTACCAGTGTGTCGCTGTGGATGGATTACAGTTTGAGTAATTTTAGACTTTGGTTTTAAGTTTTCCACTATGTTATATCCTAGTTTTCTAATCAAAATGCCTTAGATTATTAGAATGTTACCAAAATATCTATATTATATATATAAGCGAAATACCACTCACTCACTGACTCACTCATCACTATTTCTCAAAAACTACCGAACGGATTGAAATGAAATTTGATATGTAGCTTCCTCTAGGGCCATAGGTGTTCAATAAGAAAGGGCTTGAAAAAATTCGCAATTTTAAGGGGGTTTGGGGGGATCAAAGTTATTAAAAAACGATTTCTTCAAAACTACAGAACGGATTGGAATGAAATTTGGTATGTAGCTTCCTCTAGGGCCATAGGTGCTTACTAAGAAAGGGTTTGAAAAAATTCGAAATTTTAGGAGGGGTTTGGGGGGAGCAAAGTTATTAAATCACAATTTCTTCAAAACTACCGGACGGATTGGAATGAAATTTGGTATGTAGCTTCCTCTAGGGCCATAAGTGTTCACTAAAAGTGGGTTTTAAAAATTGGAAATTTTATTGGGGTTTGGGGGGTAAAAATTACAAAATCACGATTTCTCCAAAATTACCGAACAGATTGGAATGAAATTTGGTATGTAGCTTCCTCTAGGGCCATAGGTGCTCACTAAGAAAGGGTATGAAAAATTTTAGGAGGGGTTTTATGGGGATCAAAGTTACTAAAATCATAATTTCAGATATTTTATTATTATGACAATAGTGATTTTATTATTTAAGATCTATATATATAAAAGCCAAATACCACTCACTGACTGAACACTTAAAAAGAATACAATTACGTTAAAAAGACTGAAAATACCAACCACCACGGGCAACGCCGTACGGGTCAGCTAATTGCGAAGTCTATAGTCAATTCAATTTAATTTAATAGTTTAATTTTTGTTACAAAATCAGTATGGTATAATTTAAATACCTATTTAAAGAGGAAGAAAATTATAAAATTTTTCATTATTCCACCATTTTCTTCAAGTGTTTTACTGCTGAAATGTCCACAGAACATTTTTAAAGTATCTATTGTGGGGTGTGTAAAGTTTAAAAAAAGATCGGTGCGTTAATGGGCAAGCTATACGAAATCAAACGTTCGAACCTCTTCGTGGGACACCCGTATGATAATATTTTGAGGTGTAAGGTTTCGTAGGGAACATTAAACGAAAAACAATATAGACATTTTCAGCAAGTTGCAGCGCGAACAATAGGTACTTTTTCTAAATCTACTTTAAACATACATACAGTGTAAAAAATATTTAATCACACAACCAAAAAAAAAAAAAAAAAAAACTATAGCACAAAAGTTGCGGCTCAGTTCCGTCACACACACCTGCACCGCGCGATAGTTTGGTTATTTATCGGTCATATTTTCACCCCTTATCCCCGGTGCCGTTGACCTCTGCACCCCCGCCCTTAACAGCCTTCATTAATTCACCCCTGTTAGACTTGACCTCGCCCGAGACTCGCTTTCTGTTAATTATAGCGGCTCGATGCGAGGGATAATTCATTTTCTTTTACGGTTTATCGAGTTAGTATTTTTAGTAGGGATATTTCGACTGTCAATGTTAGCACGCCTGTCTCGGCCGAGCAGCTGTTTTTAGGCTGGAATAACAGAATCGGAACACTCCCGCTCTGACGATATTTTATTATCTGTGTTTCTTATTACTACAACAAAAAAAGTGTGTGTTATCGAACGTAAAATAGTGACTGGCTGCAGCTGTTGTCACCGGCTTGAATCCGCTGAAGTGGTACGGAATTTACGATGTTTTCTTAAGAACTATTTGAAATCAGGGTACCTAAAAACATTTATTGCTAACAATATGTATTTAGTATCAGTATTCCTTTTAATTTTGTCAAATTACACCTACACTAATATTATAAAGAGGTAACATTTGTTTGTAGGCCTATGTAGGGGGTTATCTCTGGAACTACTGAACCGATTGGAAAAATAATTTTACTAGTAAAAAGCTACACTATCCCTAGTAACATAGGCTATAAATCATTTTGATAAAAACATTCTGTATTTCAATATTTGTAAATTTAGTCGGACAAAATTCTTAGGTCAGGTTTAGACTGATGAACCAACACATGTATTTACATTTATTAAAATAGCAACCAATTGAATAAAGTAACAGATAAAACAGCTGTTTGCTCCAATATTTCCATTAACACCTTATTTCAAACTTTGAAGCAATTATTTGTATTGCTAACTTTTAGGTTAAGGTTTCATTAAAGTGTAGACCTGAGCCTTGCTGGATCTTTTAACATTTATTACAACTGATGTTATAAAATATACGAAATAATTTGTATTTAAACATTTAACATTATTTTCCATCTTAGCTTTGGTGTAATTATCAGTCCTACACCTTTATTATAAAGAAAACATAACATGATTATATGTATATAAGATTCCAACAGGGTCGGCATGCGGAGCACGCAGGTGTTTCCCTTAGTGTTAAAATAAAAATATAATTTTCCAGAACTTTGATTGTCCATTGCTTTGAAACGAAGCAAGATACTAACCTCTAGTTTGCGTCATTCTATTTTTCTTTTAGCTTTACAATGGAGTTACATTATGACCTACCTTTACATTTGAAATTGTTAATCCCATCTCCCTCCCCCCCCCCCCCAAGCCCCTAAAAATTATATAGGTTCAGATATGTCAAACAAAGTTTCCTGTTATGCAACACAAGATATATACAAAGTTTTGTTAACTTATTTTCAGTAACAAAAATAATGAAGGAGTTAAAGGGATTTTATGAACCCTGTATATTATACTAGTAAAAGAAATAATTAAAGGAGAAAGGACTCATTACATTAAGGGTCTGCAGTACTAGGACGAAACACTCCCCTACAGTCCTCTTCAATATAACTTATCTTTCAACGAATTTTGAAGACAATCTTTTGTAATTTGCAGGAAATCGTTGATGAACATCTAAATTATAATTCGTAGATGACAGAAATTTTAAATATAAATTTTATTAAAGACATTTGCTTTACGAACCAGACGAAAAAATAATTTTAAGTTGAGTCATATAACAGCTGGAAAACATCGGTGCTAATTTTGCGAATGTACGGTTTCTGAGTAATTTAGGTTTGAAATTTTTAAACAGCCACTGTTTTGAAACGCATTATTGGATATAATCGCTATTTTTCTTGAGTTAGATCATTGTTAAGGTGCGTACACACTTGCGCGCTGCTCGTTGTGCGCGCCACTCGTGCGCATTGAATTCGTCACATTTGTACGGGGCGCACGCGTGGCGCGCGCGCCGCTCGCAGAGATCCAGTTTCTGTCGGTTTTTTCGGCGAACACTTTGATGGTTCGCCGATCATATTTGGACGGGAGCGTGAAAGGTTTTTCGTTTTCAGCGGGCATGTGATTGTTATTATTCAAGATACCGAGTACTCGGTTATTAAATAAAGATGGATTGCTCTGAAGCAAATTTAATTAAATTAATAGATTCATACAGAAACCACTCCATTTTTTGGGATCATCAAAACAAGTTTTATTTTAATAAAAATATGAAAGCAGATGCTTGGCGTGAAATATCAGCAGAGATGGATAAATAAATGGCCAGCAGATTGTGAATTTTAAAATTCTTTAGTTTAATAAAAATATTTATCATCAATTACCGGTACTTCTTTATTATTTCAAGGTATTATTTATTAATGTATAGCTAGCCTGTACAATGATCTTAAAATTACATTATTTATAACAACCAAGGCTATTTTAACTTCAGGCCTATTTCAAATTTGTTTAAATTAAAACCTATCTTTGAGGCCTATGATTACTACCAGCAATATAGCGAATAGAAAAAGGTACGTATAATAATTTATTTACACCCCTGTCTTGAGGAAAATTGCAGTGCGGAAATAAGTGTCCAGTTTAGAAATGTGAAACCTAACCTTCTGCAGCAGGTTCTCAAAGTCAGAATGATCGCGGGTTTTCTTTGGATCGCTGGAGGTTCGTTGAAATCAAAACTTTCAACGAGCCGCGAACGCGCGGCGCGCATACCGCGCATGTTGCACGGCGCGAGAGTGTATACGCACCTTAAGATTAAACTTCATGCCAAATTTGAACTCAATCGGTCAAACCGTTCTCTAGATACGAGTTATTTTGTAAAAAAAAAACGTAAAAAAATGGCATTTATATCTGGAAAACGAAACGTTTTCGAGCCTATATTTATATGAACTGTTTTTCTTATTTTTAGCTACCGAAACATGCCGTATAGTTCTGAATCACCCTGTATAGGCCTATTGAAGATGACTGTAGGGGACTGTTTTGTCCTGGTATTGCACACACACAAAATCACAAATAGAGAATTTCTAAATATAACGATGAAATAAAAATTACGTATAGCCTAGTTTTTTTTAATCCTATGAAATCTTACCTATCCTAGTTTATTTTTGGGCATAACTCAAATGGTTAATTCCGGCCTAGCACAGTTTATGTTTTAGTATCTAAACGGTGTCAGTGTGTGGAGTAGATAGTGAACCTCAGCCTGTAGAATTTGGCATCGTCCAGGGGTCAACGTTAGGACCAATTCTGTTGATTTATATAAATATCTAGTAGTTGATTTAATTTAAAGGGCAGTTATTCCATTTCATCACATTGACTTAAGTGATCGAATTGCAAAAGGGGTTTTATGATACTTAAGAATATACTACACAAATTTAGATTTATAGTTTGTAAACATTTATAGATAATAGGCCTACAGTAAACCTTTTGTTTGCTTTTACCTAATCTAAAAAAACTGATAGTTGTGATGAATTGTAAAAAACCTGATTCTAAATTAGCCCAATTGGTTGTAAATGTGTTTTGGTTCGTTGTAGGCCTAACCTAAAACTATGTTCAGTTTTTGATCCAAATCAGCTGTTTTTTTATATAATATGTAACAACCAAAGTTTGAATTGAATTCAAATATAGCAAGCATTTTTAATTGATTTTGGTTTTTGTTTGCTTTAAGTTGGTCAATCCAACCTAAAAAAGCTGTTGGTTTTGAATAATAATAAACTGATTATAAAATGCTAAATAAAGTTGCTATGGTAATAAATGTAAACAAAAACATGTGTTGCTAAGCTTTTTATAAGAACAGCTGTTTTTGTGCGCTATGGTCTTGAGTCAGTCTAAAAGAGGCTGTTTAGTTTTATCCAAATTTGAAACTTTTTCGGGAAACTTTTCAAATTTTTCTTTATATAAAAACCTAGACCGGACTATTACGAACATTTTAAAACGAAAAATAGCCAAATTAGTCCAGCCGTTCTCAAGTGGTGCGCTTACAAAAGAACAGCAATTCATTTTTACTATACAGATTTGTCTAAAACCGATATTGATGGGAACTTTTAACCATTTGCAGACGATACGGCCATTTTATTTGAGGGTAATAGTTTCGAAGAAGTACAAGGGAAGGTTGTAAAAGATTTCCGATTGTGAAAAACTGGCTCGATCAAAATGTTTTAACCCTTAACATATCTAAAACAAAGTTCCTTCCTATACCCTTTAGGTTCATTAGTGATTCTCCTTAAAAACATATTAAATTACATTCGTGTGGGAATTACCTAAGTAAGCTCTGCGGCTGTAGTAACATTGATGGAGTTACAACAAATACTTGGGTGTCTTGTTTGATAAACGCTTAAATTGGTGGGCACATGTTGACTATTTGAGTCGTAAAATTAGAAAGTTAATCTATGTTTTTAGAAATTAAATGAAATATTAAACTTTCGTGAAATAAGACAGTTGTACTTTGATTATTGCCAATCTTTGCTTTTGGGGAGGATAATAGTTTGGGGATGCGCCTGCAAATCCATACTGGCTCCCTTAGGTGTCATCCAGAGACAGGGCCGGCCAGAGAATCGCTAGTATATTCTCGCCGGCCCTGATCCAGAGATCTGTTATGAAGATGCCGCTGCGTAAACCAAGAAGACACCCATATGACGAGCTGCATGACAGTTTAAACGTATTTAATCAGATACTTTTTGTCAAAACTCTTTTAACTTTTTTGCATAAAAATTCCAATTTCATTTTTTCTATTTCGAGTCATTTACATTTTACTCGTCATTCTCAAGCAGTGGGTATAAGAACAGATAGGCTTTATGGATCTACTAACTCAAATTACGTTTCACAGATGATTTTCCGTAATATTCCAAGAAACTTGAGACTTTTTTAAAATTATGAAATTAAGGCTTATAAAAAGCAAGTTTCTTTATGGTTTAGGGAGGTAGGAGGGATCATTGTGAGTCTGTCATTTTTCGGAGTATGTGTAACGTTATGTTTGCCTATATGTCGCTCTTTTTATCTTTTTATTTTTTATCTCACGTTCTACTTCTGATTCTTCGTAAGGGTATTTTTGTGCGATTTTTGTGTAGGCACAACAGTGACGTTATTGTTCTAGTGATGACATATTTATGATTTCTTGTACATTTTAAAATTGTGTTTTTCTTTCATTTTTGTCTTCTCTCTTCTTTTTTCATAATTATTATTGTAAAGTTATGTTGTGCACGACTCGTGTCCACGCACAGGCCTCGTGTCTAAGTGGGAACTAATCCATAGATGATAATTTGTTTGGTAATTTTTTTTTTTAAATTAGATTTATGGAATAAATAAATAAATAAATGTTATGTTTATGCCTAGCATATTAAAATAATTAATCCCAGCCATGCCTAGTTTATTAGCGAATTTCCATAGGAAAAATGAGCTATTGCAGTGGCCCTTATGGTAAGACCCAAGGTTGGGAATAGCAAATGAGCACCAATCATGGTCCCCAGAACACGGTTTGGGTGTCATTAAAAATTTAATGTGTAAATCGCACTCTAGCGGCCGCATTTAGAGTCCGATTTGGTTCAAATTTGGCACACATGTTGGTTGTCTACGTTGCTCGGACGAGTTCGTTAGCCAAAAAAATCCAACAATCGGAAGCAAGTTTTTCGACCGGAAGTAACTATTTTTTTAGATTTTTCCTACGAGAATGATTTTTTTTAGTTTTTTCTACAAATATAAATGTAGGATGTTATTCTGCATATTTTGTTTTTTTACACGACGTTATAGCTCGCTTGGTTCCCCCAAAATCGATGAAAACGTAAAATACATAGAAGTACCCGGTTCAAAGCCATGCGGTGGATTCTACCGTGGGGTTGGCGTGCGAAGCACGCAATGCATTGTGTATTGAAGACACTCTCAATACGGGGATTGGCGTGCGAAGCACGCAATGTTTTGTGTGTTGAACATACTCCCAATATTCGGAATGGCGTGCTATTCCGCACCGGAATTCATTTTGCAGCTATTCAGCACAGTCGTGAGTAAACCTATTTCCCAAATTGTTGGTTGAAACCCTAAAACATACCTAGGCATATAAACTTAATTTTTGAAATTTTTTCAACTCACGTCAGCGGTTCAGCTGCGTGGTCGAATTATTTTTGAATCTAATACACTGAAATAATAAATTCGGACCTGGTCCAGACTGCACGGCATTGCAGAAGAAAACAATGTTACTTGTTTTACATCAACTTACCAGTGTACAGTAATGGGTTTAGTTTATTAGAAAGCCGAATTAATTTGAGCGTGTTTGCGTTTGTGTCTAAAAATAAATACAGTAACGTTGTAGTGAACAAACAACGGCTAAGGCCTGGGGAGTGGTCGCTTTCTACAAACAGACGGATTGAGACTTTGCCCGTGATGAGACATTGTTAGTATAGTATTACTGTACTCGTCCGTTGTTATCTATCAAAAATATGGAAGATTTTTGCGTACTCGATAGGGTAACCCGACTTGCTTTGCTCGTAGTAAAGAGCCGCATGGGCAGAGGGAGGCCACGTCCCGCCCAAGGAAAAGGAAAATTTGTATATTATTAATTATAGTCAGGTATTTTTCTTTAAAGAGATTAGCACTAAAATAGTGTTTTAAATGTTATGTGCGGTTTGATTTTACATATACTTATTTTACTTTTTATGCATTGTGCATTGTGTATTGAAAATACTCCTAATACGGGGGTTGGCGTGCGAAGCACGCAATGCATTGTGTATTGAAAATACTCCTGATACGGAGGTTGGCATGCGAAGAACGCAATGCTCTGCGTATTGAAAATACTCCCAATACGGGGGTTGGCGTGCGAACCACGCAATGCATTGTGTATTGAAAATATTACCAATACGGGGGTTGGCGTGCGAAGCACGCAATTCATTGTGTATTGGAAACACTCCCAATATGGAGTTTAGCGTGCGAATCACGCAATGCATTGTGTATTGAAAATACTCCTGATACGGGGGTTGGCGTGCGAATCACTCAATGCACTGTGTATTGAAAATACCTCCAATATGTGGGTTGGCGTGCGAAGCACGCAATGCTCTGCGTATTGATAATACTCCCAATACGGGGGTTGGCGTGCGAACCACGCAATGCATTGTGTATTGAAAATACTCCTAATATGGGGGATGGCGTGCGAAGCACGAAATGCATTGTGTATTGAAAATACTCCTAATATGGGGGTTGGCGTGCGTAGCACGTAATGCATTGTGTATTGAAAAAATTATGTTCAGGAACATGGCAGGGACTTTGATAGAATTTGTTGTAGCTTGTGAGATTTTGCACCCTGACCTTGCGGCCTGGTAATATAGACTGCTTCGTTTCGCTCGCAGTAAACAAACTTGTCACTGCCGTCGGCCTGGGATCAAAAGTTGCTCACGTGGATTTGAACTGGGTATTTTTATGGTGTTTTACGTTTTGATCGATTTTAGGAGAACCAGATGGGCTATAAGGTCGTGTAAAAAAAAAGAAATTGTACAGAATAAACTCCAAAAAGTTTCATTCCAGTTCAAAATATTATTGCTACTTCCAGTCAAATACTCGTTTCTGTTTGTTGGATTTTTTGGCTGACGAACAACCAAAGTGTGTTCGGACCAAATCGGAAGTAAATTGTAGCCGCTAGAGTGCGAACACTTATATAAATATAATTTTCAATTACACCCGAAAACGTGTTCTGGGGGCCGTGATCGGTGCTCATTGACCGCTCCCAAACTTAGGTCTCACCATAAGAGTCACTGCAAAAGCTCATATTTCCTACGGAACTTCGATAATGATTTAAAAGTAGGTTTAAGGCTATAAATAGTTTAAAATATTGCTGTATGTCCGGTTCAAATATTTTCGAATTTAAAATGAATTGCTCAGCTGATCGAAAATGTTCTGTAATGTACAATAAACAGCTATTTACTTTAAACCCTATGTAGGCTATCTCAGTGTTATTTCCATTAAAAGCTGATTTCATACACTTTCAAAGTATTTATTTCCAACTGTAATTTTTAGGTTGTTTTACTTTCTCGCTATACTGTAGTATAGAGAAAGTATAGTCATCGCAAAAAATACGAAGTTGAGATTTTTGTGGAAATATCCGTTTTGGGACCCCCTGAGTCCAAAAAAGTGGTTTTTACAAAACGTCCGTCTGTATGTATACAAAGCTAGAGAGAAAACTATTCGATCGATTTCGAACGAATTTGCACCAGACATGTCAATTAGGCCTGTAGATGCTCGAAAAAAGGTTTTGAACATTTTTGAAAACAACCCCCTTTTTGGCCACCCCCCCAAAATCAATTATTATTTTTTTATAAATAACTCCAGTTTTATAATAAAGGCTTAAGACAAGACTAAAAATAAAAATACCTTAGAATAAGATTTAACCTTAAATTTTATTTACATTATAATAAATCCCATGTACAAGTAGAGGGAAATTTGAATTTAAAAGTGCTGTAATCGGGAAGTTGAAATAAAATAAATATACGTGCAAATGTTTTGAAATCCAAAATCTCAGCTAAATTGGGCAGTAGCTTCGCGAGAAAAGTAATTTTTTATGAATTTAAACGTAATAGGGTATAGTATTTTTCAGCGAATTTCTATAGGAAAGATGAGGTATTGCGATGACTCTTATAGTGAGACCTAAGGTCAGGAGTGGTCAATGAGCACCGTACATGGTCAAAAGAACACGTATTTTAATGCGTATATACATCTATATATAAAAGCGAAATACCACTCACTCATCACGATTCTCAAAAACTATTGAACGGATTGAAATGAAATTTGGTATGTAGCTTCCTCTAGGGCCATA
>JAGFPH010000485.1:364316-390509 GCA_018207615.1 Philaenus spumarius
GTTGGGGGGGATCAAAGTTATTAAAAAAACGATTTCTTGAAAACTACCGAACGGATTGGAATGAAATTTGGTATGTAGCTTCCTCTAGGGCCATAAGTGTTCACTGAAAAAGGGTTGTAAAAAATTAGAAATTTTAGGGGGGTTTGGGGGGTAAAAATGACTAAATCACGATTTCTCCAAAATTACCGAACAGATTGGAATGAAATTTGGTATGTAGCTTCCTCTAGGGCCATAAGTGTTTACTAAAAAATTGTTTCAAAAAATTCGAAATTTTAGGGGGGATTTGGGGGGATCAAAGTTATTAAATCACGATTTATTCAAAACTACCGAACGGATTGGATTGAAATTTGGTATGTAGCTTCCTCTAGGGCCATAGGTGCTCACTAAGAAAGGGTATGAAAAATTTCGAAATTTTAGGAGGGGTTTGTGGGGATCAAAGTTACTAAACTCATAATTTCAGATCTTTTATTATTATGGCAATAGTGCTTTTATTATTTAAGATCTATATATATAAAAGCCAAATACCACTCACTGACTGAACACTTAAAAAGAATACAATTACGTTAAAAATACCAACCACCACGGTCAACGCCGTACGGGTCAGCTAGTATATGTATATATATATACATGTGCCGCAATGTACGTCCTATTTCGTCAAAATTTGGCACATACGTTGTTTTTCTAAGTCGGTCAGACGACTTCATTAGCCAAAAAAATACGACATCCTGCAACACGTTTTTAGACAGGAAATGTTTTTCAGATTTTTAGCACTTAAATGAAACTTTTTGCGGTTTCTGAACAAATAAATATACGAGATTAGTCTGCACATTTTGTTTTTTGACACGACCTTATAGCCCGACCGGTTCCTCCAAAATCGATTGAAACTTCAAATACCCGGTTCAAATCCACGTGAGGGCAGCTTCTGATCTAAGGCCTACGGCCGGGATCGTCCGCTGCGAGCGAAGCGAGTTTACCCGCTGCGAGCGGAACGAAGCAGAGTGCGGTTGCTGCTATTCAGCGCCTTCGCAAAAAAAAAAAACCGATTTCCCAAATGGTTGACAGCCTAAAACATACAATCTAAATTCTAGAAATTCACTCAGCTCAGTGTGAACGAATTATTTCCAAACGTAACCGTATTATCAGTCGGGAAGGAAACGTTTTTATTTCGAGCGTAACCGTGCGGCCATGACTCTAACACATGCTTAAGCCGGCTGCTTAACCTTTAGCCTTTGCCCTGTTTCAGCATTCATAGCAAGGCCTTTGCAAGTGTTGTAGATTAAACTATACAGTCAACAAGCCCCCTAAACTGTGCGTTAATAGTCTTGTCAAAATACACCGGCTGTTGTGTTGAAAAATAAACAATTCCCTGCGTGCTCCGCACGTTAACCCAGTTGGAACCTTCTGTACACTTAATCGTGTTATGTTTTCTTTATAATAAAGGAATAGGATCAATAAATAACCCCAAAGCTAAGATGGCAAATAACGTTAAACTTTCTGATCAAATTATTTCGTATCTTTTAAAACAGCAGTTATAGTAAAGGTTAAAAGAACGAGCAAGGCTCAGGTCTGTGTTTAATAAAAAGGTAACCTAAAAGTTAGCAATACAAATAATCGCTTCAAAGTTTGAAATCAGCTGTTAATGGAAATATTAGACCAAACTGCTGTCTTATCTGTTATTCTATTCAATTGGTTGCTATGGTAATGAATGTAAATACATGTGTTGGTTCATAAGCCTAGGCCTAAGCTAAGATTTTTTCCGTCTAAATTTACAAATATTGAAATAAAAAATGTTTTATCGAAATGAATTATACACTATGTTACTCAGGGATAGTGTATCTTTTTATTAGTAAAACTATTTTTTCAATCGGTTCGGTAGTTCCAGAGCTTATACCCTACGTAGAAACAAGCAAACAAATTTTACCTCTTTATAATATTAGTATAGACTAGAGGGCGCAGCCCCGTGCTCGCTTCGCTCACCAATGCACGCGGAGAAAAATATGCAAACAGATTATTGTACACTAAGATATTTTCACGGGAATGACGACTGATTTGGACAGAATTTTAATTTTTACATACAGGTTATGCCTCGCAACCATTCTACCAAACTTTACCGTGTTATTCAGCAGGTAAAAACTAGCAAATAATACAATACAACATGTATTGCTTAGTTTACAAATTGTCCGTCTCTATTCGTTTTTCTTTAAAGAATTATTATCTTATGAACGATTTAGCATAAATTCATGAAAACTCACAGAAAATGTGTCTTGTCATTTTTTGTTAAAATGTACAGTTTTTGAGTAATTCAGGTTTGAAGTTTTCAAACAGCCGCCATTTTAAAACGAATAATTTTATAGAATCAATTATTTTTCGTAAGATAGATCGTTGTTAGGTTAAACTTCATGCCAAGTTTGAACTCAATCAGTCAAATCATTCTCTAGATATAAAATGATTTGTAAAAAGAAATCTGGAAATTGGTTGACCGTGCAGGCCAACCCTAGAACTTCCCGCTTAGTTTAAATTTTAAACGCTTTAAAATGAGTTTATTTGTTAAAATACCAAAAAACGAAAATTTGTGAATTTTTAAACAAAGATAACTTTTGAATGCGTCGTTCGATTTTCATTTTTAAAAAAGCATTCTACGCAGTTTTTAAAGCACAAAAAGCATTTGATACACCCTTTCGAATGACATGTCGTAGAATTCAATCGGTTGATTCGTTTTTGAGAAACTGTACGACAAAAATTTATTTACACACATACATCCACACACACACACACACGGTCGGACATCTCGGCGGGAATAGTCAGAATGGCTTCCTGGGACCTCAAAACGTGGAGATTTAATGAAAACTCGACTTTCGAAAATCGGACCGAAATCAATAACTTCCCTTTATTGGTTGCGGGAAGTTAAAAAAGGCGGATAGCTGGAAAACGAAGCAGTTTTCGGACCTATGTTTATATGGACTTTTTTTCTTGTTTTTAGCTATAGAATGAGCTACCGAGACATTGCCTTATAGTTCTGAATCACCCTGTATAACCGCATTTTAAACAGATGAAGGTTTTCTAATAAATAAGTCGTAAATAATAGGCTACGTAAATCTAAACACAAAATTGGAGTTGCAACGGCGCCTTGACGTTCCTTTGCAACACCGAGCCGTCCTCTACGCATTTGCTACAATGTGTAAAGTAAAATTAATTATTATCAAACCGTGAACAACTTTCGTTTCCTTGGTAACCAGTTTTATAAATTAACAACAGCTGTTGGGTATAAGGCAACGTAACTTGTCCTGAACGGAGACTATAGAGTACAGAGTTCTGTGGGGTATTCAGTACTCGACAAGTAAAAGCCATGTTTGTTCAGGTGACGAGGAAAAGATCATAAAGATCACGAAGAATATCTTTTATCGGTGGTTGATAGTAACGCTGGGGAAGGCATTTAGAAAAACGTGTGCCCTAATACGCTTCGTTTTACAGATATCCGCCATTTTGTTTCTTTTACAAAATAATTCATATCTAGAGAACGGTTTGACTGATTGAATTCGATCTTGGCATGCAGTTTAACCTAACAATGATATATCTCACGAAAAACAAACGATTATATCCAATCATGCGTTTCAAAATGGCGGCTGTTTGAAAATTTCAAACCTAAATTACTCGAAAACCGAACATTTTAACAAAAAATGTCAAGGTAACTTTTTTGTAGCCCTTTTAATTCCCTATCGGATGGTGTAACTGTCGAAACAATCGGATGAAGGATAATAGCTAAGTTAAAGATAATAACATCACATGTACATGCAGCGATATATTTTTAAGGGTATTAATTAATCAACAGCAAATGTAAGTACAATTTTGTTGTGTTTACTGTGCTGGTATAGGATGCCGAGTTGAACAAACCAATTATTACACATAACTTAGCTATTATCCTTCATCCGATTGTTTTGATAATTCATCCAACAAAAAATTAAAATGGCTAGAAAAAAAGGTGTCTTGTCATGTTTTGTTAAAATGTTCGGTTTTTGAGTAATTTAGCCCTCCCCCCCCCCCTTTGTAG
The DNA here is from genome assembly GCA_018207615.1 of Philaenus spumarius. Classification (NCBI taxonomy): domain Eukaryota; kingdom Metazoa; phylum Arthropoda; class Insecta; order Hemiptera; family Aphrophoridae; genus Philaenus; species Philaenus spumarius. The sequence continues at coordinate 368,365 of JAGFPH010000485.1, forward strand.
CCCTTTTGATTACCTATCAGGTGGTGTAATCGTCAAAACAATCGAATGAAGGATAATAGTTAAGTTATGTGTAATAATTGGTTTGTTCAACCCGGCATCCTATACCAACACAGTAAACACAACACTATTGCATGTACATATGCTGTCATTATCTCTAATTTACCTATTATCATTCATTCAATTGTTTTGCCAGTTACACCGTCCGAAAGAAAATCAAAATGGTTACAAAAAAGGTGTCTTGACATTTTTTGTTAAAATCTAAGGTTTTTGAGAAATTTAGGTTTGAACTTTTAAAACGCCATTTTTAAACGCATGATTGGATACAATCGATTTTAAACTTCATGCTAAGTTTTAACTCAATCAGTCAAACATTTCTCTAGATATGAATAATTTTAAAAAATAAAAAATGCCGGATATGTGGAAAACGAAGCGTTTTCGGTCCTATGTTTATACAACTTTTTTCTTTACTTTTACACGTAGAATGTGCTCCCGAAATTTCTGCATATCTTCGTGAATAGCCCTGTGTATAATAAATCAATACAATTAGGACAAATAAAACAGGACAAAACGGCAAGTATCTTTAAATGTCACCAATCACATTCAAACGATGGCGACACACCATATGTTCTGGGTATCATCATGTTCTGGGTTTTAAAAAACATCATACATTTTTATCTACTTAAAAATCGTAAAACAAGGTGAGAGTGTGAATGTAGGTATTGTATGTGTTAGGCGTTGTTTGACTCGGGTACCGCGAGGGACGCCAAACCCCTCTTAGTAGGTGCAGCTAGCCTGCATCCCCCGTGCGGGATCAAAATCATTGTAATTTAATTCGAACCTTAATAATGCAAAACTTGTAGAAGTTCTGAAAGTAGCTACGCAATCGTGATACTTTTCAAAATATAAGGGCAGTTTTTGTGCAAGAATCAAAGTTTCTAACAATCGATAAGATTTGGATTTCGTTCGCACCCCGAGTAGCAGCAGTCTTTCGCTTTATCTGCTTACGTCGATAAGTGGTGAATTGTCAGGTTAGGCTGAAACCACACTGCGCCAAACATTTGATTGAAGCAAACCGAAACAAAATGTTTCAGTTTGACTGAAACATTCCCAACCCGCATTGAAACTAACAGTTCACTCAAAGTTCCCAGGCATTTACTTGTATAGATATGTCTCTCCCTTTTTTAAAGTGTTAAAAGTGTATGATATCAAATAGTATAAATATTACCGTTATGACCGATGATGAGTTTTGGGTGCATCCGTACAACAAAATAAGAAGTTATAATGATACTATTATACTATTAAATCATTGTTATTTGAACTGCGAATTATGAAGATAAGTTTTATAATTATATTCCGAATATTGATTTAATAAATAAATGCTGTTACCTATATTATACTGTCTTACAATATTCTATTTTACTGCCGTAGTACGACGGCCGTATCGGATTCGGCTGTTAGTAAAACACTAATCAAGTAGCCTACTATTACATTTTTAATTACCAACATATTTTGTAAATTATTTAAATGAAACCGTAAAATTTACTACGGCTTTCTAACATTACGACCTAAAAAGTAATTTTAAGTCTAGGCCTTACCTAAAATTATAGTATGTAGGCCTATGTTGCCGTTAAGACAGGTAAAATAAATTAAACATACGCACAATAGTTTTAGGTTAGGCCTAGACTGATGAAAATTTGTTTTATGTTTATTGAATGTATTTGCAATGAATAGACATTTAACTGCACGTGTTTACCATCTTAGCTTTGATGTTATAATTAATTCTAGACTTTTATTGTAATACAGTACATTAAATAAACGAATGGAAACAGTAAATATTTGTATAAAAAACAAACTAATAATAAACGGCAATTGAAAGATTAAGATTTAACTTTAAACTTTAGTTTCGCCTTGTAAAATAAATAATAATTATTTATATAAAAATAATACTGTTAAATACAGGCTAGAATAGAAGAAGAAAGATTTTTACTCCCTTCAATAGTAAAATGTTTGATTCAAACCGGGGTTCTTCAAACAACATCAGGCGTGACTGGGTACGACAGAAGCAAACAAAACGTTTGAGCGTGCCAGTGTGAACGTGTTCCCTCTACTACCGTGATAATTCCGTCCCCTTTTGGTTTGCTTCAAACAGCCTGAGTCAGTTTCAAACTGACTCAGGCTGTTTTGTTCGATGCAGTGTAGATTCATGATTTATTAGGGAATTTCGATAGGAAAGATGAGCTATTGCAGTGACCCTTATGGTGATAACTAAGGTCGGGAGTGCAAAATGAGCAACGATCATGGTCCCCAGAACATGTTTTGGGGTGTCATTAAAAATTGTGTATATATTCTGCACATTTTGGATTTTTACATGACCTTATAGCTCGCTTGGTTCCCCCGAAATCGATCGAAGCCGACGAACAAGTTCGTACGCTGCGAGCGAAGCGAATTAATCTATAACCCGAAGGCGCAAGGTCAAGTTGAAGCTAGAGGCTTAGGTGCAAACAAATTCTACTAATAAATTTCGTACACGCATCCAGCTACTCACCGCCTTCGTGAATACACCAATTTCCCAAATAATTGAACCAATAAAACGTATACAAAAATTTGGAAATTCACTCGACTCACGTCAGCGGTTCAGCTGCTTGAGCGATTTATTTTTCATTGAACATTCTCATTTTTCATCGTACGAGTATTCCTGAAGAGCATTAAACGCTTGCTGGCTCTTTACCCAACACCACGCTCCGATCACGATATCTCTTGATGATGAACTAATCAACCTATTTTAACCCCATTATTTTATATTAATAACCATTTGTGATAGTAACAACTATTTCACACTGACTAATGCATTACGGCGGTATCATTGTTTAAATACCGAGAACTGGTTAGACGATAGGGAAATTGTGTAAACATAAACCAGAATTAAGATGGCAGACCCAGCCACCATCTTGAATTTCAACTCCCATAAGAGCAATGTTAAACGGGTTAATAAGATTACTGGAATAACAATAATCTGAAAATTATTCTGAATATGTAATTTTAAAGGTTAGGACAGTCCAAATGTGGATAATGTGGATATCATTTAGTTTAAAAAATTTGTTCTTTGACTTAACTCAAAATCAAAATTTGCTGTTTTTCTCATTCAATAATGCAAATACAAAAATGTAAAAAGATCAAGTTACATTCGAAGTTTAACTACCTTTCAAATAAAAATAATTTAAATAATTTCCTATTACTTTAAATGAGCAATTCTTGTATCTATCTTTGTATCTGTCGCGGATCTCGAAAACGGCTCTAACGAATTCAAAGACATTTTGTATTTAGGTGTAGTTTTGATTTTTAAGTACACCCATATAGTTGTATTTCGTGTATAAACGCAATTTTTTTTAGAAAATTTCATTCAAAAGTTGAAAAATTTTAACATATAGTCTTATGGGTTGCCATGTTCGTTACAAAATAACAAGGAAATAGTTAATAAAGCGATCAAAACAGCTGTTTATAAACAAGCCAATTTATACTGTTTTATCAGCTGTTCATTGAATAGTTTTTAATTACTGTTAAAAAACAAGCTAATTTATACTGTTTTAGCACGTTGGAATTAGAATAAATTAGGCCTGATTGAACAATTTATTTTGTCAAAAAAAAGGTAAACTTGGCAAAGATGGATAAATTCGAATAGTCAATTTTGTAATATAGGCCTGACTCATTTCTGAAACATAGTATTGAGGTTATGTTAATCCTGCAATAATTTTACTTTTTCACTATACTATAATATAGAGAAAGTATAGTGATTGCAAAAAAATCGATGTTTTACTATATTTAGGCCTGGTTTCAAAACTTTAGTTGACAGAAGATAGTAGAACTAGGACTAAAATCGTAATGAAAGCCTCTCACGTTTCTAAAGCATGTATTTGAGGTTATAATTAATCTTGTAATTACTGTTAATATATTTAAGCCTGGTTTCATAATTTTACAAACCGATGTACAAACGAGCCAAAGATTAACGAGATTCTTTAGTGAATTTTCCAACTGCGAGCGAAGCGAAGCAGCCATCTGAGGCCGAAGACCGAGGCGGGGTTGGGACGCGAAGCGTCCAGGGGCAGAGCCCCTAGTAATCTTATTAAACGAGCAATTCTTGTATATTAGTATATAAATTTACTTCGTTGATCTCGCTAACGGCTCTAATGATTTGGATGAACACTCGCATATAGGGGTTTTTTTATGTCAAGAATCGAATGCGCTAGGTCTTATGTCTGCAAAAATGCGCTATGTAGCTCTTTTTGCCCATGTAAACTCTGAACTTCTTTTATATACCACCTTTGAAGTCACTAAGTAGCCGTATAGATACATTATAGATACAATCCAGATGTTAATCTGTTAATTTTAGCTCCAGATGTTTATATACTATTTAACAAACATAAATCATTAACATTGAATCAGGTGGTATAATTTTTAACTTATTATGAAGAAAACAACATGAGTATGTGTATAGAATGCTCCAATTGGGTTGGCGTACGGAGCACGCATGGGTTTCCCCTAGTTTTTTTGTATTTATGACGAAAAATCCACGTTATTGTGGAAGCATGTACGCGCCGAATTCCTGTTGCTACTCGAATATTTAGCCTGCACTCTGGAGTTTATCACATCAACTTGTTGCTCGCGGAGGTAAACTAAAAAATAATATATCCGTTAATGTTCAATGTGTGAAAGAAAGCTGTGTTTAAAAACACATACTCACATACATTGCCACACATGCATTTCAGTCAGGGTTACATCAGTAACCCTCTAGTATCCTCCTTTATGAAGCTGCCCTATATTCGCTAGTGGAAGAATTAAAAACTAGCAAACTCAATATTAGTAGTGTACAGATTTGCCACTTGGAGAGCTGCGGTCAACTCCAAATATTTGATCACTCCTGACGAGCCTTAAGTGGATGAATACAGATGATCTGAAACATCCTTTACTACATAAACAAAATGATGAATAGTGCAGGCCATGAGGTGAGTGATGAAATTGTCTAGGGGATGCGCAGTGGCTAAGAGACAGTTTACGCATGCGCGGGACAGCTGCTAGGGGAACAACCACCTCAGTTGGTTTATGTCTCCCCTCTTCTTCCTCCCCTCCTACGCGCATTGAGAGTTTCATCACTCACCTCACGCCCTGTACCTACATTAATTGTCAACGATCATAAAGCAAGATTTAAATGTGCAAGTTTTAGGTCTGACCGTCAAAATTGTAAGTAGTCAAACTAGCAGTGTCGCAAATAACTTGTTCGACACTACAACTTGCGCTTTAAAGATGACTGCTCAAGGAACTTGTCGCAGGAGTTCCCCAAGGCTCAGTTCTTGGGCCGTTACTATACGTTCTGCACACTATAATAGTTCATTTCACCTCACGGTCATTTGGTTTTGCCTCACGCTGAGGTGAAATGAACTATAACGACAGTCCAAAGTATCACTGCGACTCTGCTGGTCGCACTTGTCCCCTCAAGTCAAACAAACACTGTCACTCAAACATCTGTCCGTAGCATATAACTAACGCCTAAGTCCACTACCACTTCGAATCAGGCTGTCCATGTGTACAAGACATACATCCGCCCAGTACGCATTCTCAGTTCGATATTCTCTTCTGTCTGTTGCTTGGAAGACAAGGTTGTGGACTCCTTCCAAAATAAAACTCACCAAGATACCGATCGAACGTAACCATCTAACAAGGGCACAAGATCCCCAAACACGAAGACTTCATCTTAAAGCTAACAAACTCCTCCAAGCACAGAGCCCGGCTCTCACCACACACACATACAACACATCATCACAGATGCTGCACCTCTGCAGGACAAAAGAAAATGTCCCTTGTTTCTGGTTTACGAACCACCATAAGCGTTTTAAAAATTTCAAGGTCATTCTTAAACACTAAACACTTTCAGTAATTATAATCAGTGTATAACATGGATCCACCATCTCGTTCCCACACAAAATTTAGTCCCAGTAAAGTCATAAAATTCTATAATGTGTGTTTTTGGAACGAAGTTCCTTTACGTGGATCGCGGTAGGAGTTGACAAATAGAAAAGTAACGCGTAACGAGAAATGAATTGGTTGCAACGACAAATACAAAATACACGTAACGAAAAAGCGTTACCAAATTGGTTGCTATGACAATGAACGTAAATACATTCAAGACACATGTGTTTTGGTTCATCAATCTAAATTCGATCGGTTCCGTGTGGCGTAGTTCAGATATAATCGTCAAGCGCTGGAATTAACAATTAACAAGAAACGGAAAGTAATACAAACTTAGAAAAGTAAGTTAATATAATTATATATTTTTATATAAGTATTACTGTTTCCATCCGTTTAATGTTATTATAATGAAGGTGTAAATACATTCGATGGTGTAGGTATCCATTCATTGTAAATACATTCAAGAAAAATATTATGTTAGTTCATCAGACTAGGAATAATCTAAATTTATTGTTAGTAGGCCTATGTTTAATTTATTTTACCAGCCTGTACAACACACACAACTTTACAACACATAACACATATCTTTCAATTGCCGTTTATTTTTAGTTTGTTTTTATACAAATATTTACTGTTTCCATAAGGTTTATTAATGTATTATAATAAAAGTGTAGAATTAATTATAACATCAACGGTAAGATGGTAAACACAGTTAAACGTCCATTCGTTGCAAATACATTCAATAAACATAAAATGTAGGTTCATCAGTCTAGGCCTAACCTAAAATTATTGTCTGATGAAACTAAAAATATTAAATGAGAGTCTGCGATTCTATTCCTTACTTTGCATTATTTACATTGAAAAAATGATAGAAAATAAAAAATATACGAATTACAGAGAGGAAGAGAGAGAAAGAGAAATCCACGTAGAGGGGACATAACGCTTTTTCACCAAGTCACGAAATTTTATAAATATCCATATTAAATAACATTAGAATTTGAAGAAAAGGCGTGATGAACTTCGTTCCTGACGGGGGTCCCACGGCCGCACGCATTTTTTTAGTTACACATATTATGCAGCCATTGTTTTTGATAGATAATGCCATTTATTAAGACTTCTCAGGTTTTGCCTATTCGCAGCGTTCAAACTCGGCCGTCGCCTCGGACCAGAAGATGGATCCGTCGACCCTCACGAGGATTTGAACCGCGTACTTTTAGGATATTTTACGTTTTGATCGATTTTGGGAGAATCAAACGAGCTATAAGGTCGTATAAAAATAATAAGTTATCATCTGTTTATTTTTTTTTTATATAAAACACCAAAAACGTTTCGTTCTTCCGAGCGACTTAGACAACCTACGTATTTACCAAATTTGGACCTAATCGGACTTAAAATGCGTCCGTTAGAGTGCGAATACTTCCATAAAACGTTTAATAACACTGCAAAACGTGTTCTGGGGACCATGATCATTTACTCCCGACCTTAGATCTCGCCATAAGGGTCGTTGCAATAGCTCAACTTTCCTATGGAAATTCGCTAATATAAGACCGAAACTCAGTGGTGCAGTATTAAGAACAGGTGGATCGATACGTACTAATTTATGACACACCCTGTATACATCCTATTAGACCCTCGCTCCTGTAAGGCTTGGCGTATACTAAGATTATGTCTACAATATAACTACTTAGATTTGTTAGTTCGAAACAATTACCTACATTTACAATTCTGATATTGTCGTCTACAATTCCTTTCCTATCTGCTTCGTTTTACAGGCTACTATCATAGATCATGAATAATAAAATAGATCATGTATGCATACGGGGGCTGTGTGCCGCAAAAAAGGTTGTCGCGAAAATAGTGCATGATCGCGCCGCGAGGTAGCGCTAGGGAGAAATCATTGGTAGCATTGGTGTTTCACACAGCTTCCGTCGTTTCCCCAATAGATAGCGCCACTATCGTCGAATTTCCAGTGGAACGAAATATTGCATTGGATCTGAGTTCTATTAGGTTATCCAAATACAAATTCTATACGTGGTGTCCCAAGAAGAGGTTTAAACGTTTGATTTTGTATAGCTTGCCCATTAAAATGCATCGATCTTTTTGAAACTTTACACACCCCATAACAGAGGCTTTAAAAATGTTCTGTTAAAATTTTTGCAGGACAACACGTGCAGAAACAAAATAATGGAATAATTTTTAAATGTATTAACTTTCTCTCTCCAAAAATAACTTTCTTGAGTTGGTACCTGATTGTTGACTGCTTTACAGTTCTAACTTACTTGAGGATGATCCGGACTGAAAAGTGAAATTTTGTTCCCGTATCATAGACTATCATGAGTTAGATACTGATTGGCATGCTCGAATTGTTTTCTCAGTCGAGTCCAATTTCTACCACAATAGCGTATTAAATAGTCATGATTGTAATTATTACAACACCAACAATCTCCTTTTATTCTTGAAGAGACTCTACTCAAATCGAAAGGCATTACTGTTTGGGCGGCTGTGAGTGTAAACGGGGTTATCTTACGACATTTCGGACAGTACAATGTCTGGAATTAGGTATGCACAGGTTTTAAATCAACATGTCTTGCCTTATTTTATGGTTCCAGAAATGAACCAAGCTATATTCCAACAAGATGGTGCTTCACCTCATTTCGCCAATCCTGTCAAGTACTTACTTAATGGGCGTTGGATTGGTCGTGAAAGTAATGTTTTGGATTGGCCACCCCGATCCCCAGATTTAACTGTGTGTGACTTCTTTTTATGGGGTTACCTAAAGGAACATGTTCAATGATGAGGATTTAAAACACGCAATTAAAGAGGAACTTCTACGGATACCGCAGGATTTCTTTTTAAAAGCGTACGAATCATTTGTTGAGCGCTGTTACCAGTGTGTCGCTGTGGATGGATCACAGTTTGAGTAATTTTAGACTTTAATATTATATAGGATAAAGTCCTATATATATCCTATATAATATTATTCAAAGTGACTTGGAATCCAAGAATCATGCAACTAAAATTTAGACTTTAGTTTTTAGATTTCCACTATGTTATATCCTAGTTTAGGAAAAGTGGAAAGCCCAGTGTGTCCATAGGGCGATTCCGTGTTGGACGATGTTGAGCACACTTTTTTCTTCTGTGTCGGATGGGCGAAAGAAAGACGGTACATCGAGGAAAAGATTGGCTTGCTTACAGCGGCCACTACTGTAGCAAAGATGGTAAATGAGTGAGGACTCTTGCAACCAGGTTCAGCACTATACCGGCAAATGATTACAGAAGCCAGACTATAAAACTGTCTCCCGGCAGTAAGGAAAAGGAGAGGCCTGTTGGGGTCATTAGAGGTACCACTCTGAAGTAATGCCAATAGCGGTCCCAGAGTGGTACTGCCTGTAGAGGACTTGAAGGTTAGGGTTTAGTGGGTATACCAGATGAACCGGGAGTCCCACACACCAGGGGACACGTGCTCTCTGATGCGTAATCCATTCTCCTTCCATCCGGAAAAAAACTAAACCTTTCATTCACAAGTAAGTTATATTTCGACAAGTTGTAAGTGTAGCTCGACTTTTCACAGACAATAATTGTATTTTCGTCCCAGCGGACGTTACAACAGTCGTGAAAGACCAGTATTTATAGACTGGTTTATTACAGGTGTTTTAATTGTGAATAAATTACCGTGGAGTGGCACTTCTACGCGTTGCGATTGTATCTTGGCTGCCTTTTCGTCATCATCCCTTTGAACAACACAAATTCACTTGAACATGTGTTACATTTCGTTACAGCTGTTGTCATGTGAACATTATCAATCGTTGACGTGTCAGCTGATCATGTGAATATGATCAATTCATAATCGAGCAAAATTAACCTTTAGCATGCCTTTGAATTACAATAAAAATGGCTTCAGTTCCGTGAGAAATGATAGGTTGATTTGTTGGATTATCTCGAACAAAATTTAGTTACCAGGGAAAGTGCTTGGTAAGTTAATAATTCGATCACGCAGCTTAACCGCTGACGGGAGTTGAGCGAATTTCCAAAGTTAGGTTTAGGCCTATATGTTTTAGGGTATCAACCAACTACAAATTTATTAGTAGAATTTTTTGCACCTCAGCATCCCCTACCTTACGGCCGCGGATTATGGACTGCTTCGCCTCGCTCGCAGATCAGAAGAGCTGCCCCTTTGTGGATTTGAATCGGGTACTTTTACGGTATATTTTATGTTTTGATCGATTTTAGGGGAACCAGACGGGCTATAGGCTAAGGCCGAGTAAAAAAACAAAATCTGAAGAAGAATCTTCTGTATTTATTTGTTTAGATAAAACCCCCAAAATGTTTCATTGCAGTACGAAAAATTTCCAAAACGTTTACTTCCTGTCAAAAAACGTGTTTCCAATTGTTTTTTTATGTTTAAATAGCTGAATAGCTGCCTACGTGTACGAAATAAATATGTGGAATTTTTTTTGCACATCAGCCTCCAGGCCCAGCTCACGCGCTTCGTTCCACTCGCATACGTTTTGATACTTTGCACCTCGACCTTGCTCTTTCCGATTATGAACTGCTTCGGTTGCTCGCCGCGGAAAAACTCACTTTGTATGGCACTTTTAGGGTACATTTATGGTATATTACGTTCTGATTAATTATGGAAGAAGAAGACGGACCATAAGGTCGTGTAAAAAACAAAATGTGCAGAATAATCGCCTATGTATTTTTTTTAGATAAAACCCTAAAAACATCAAAAAGACCAAAGACGCAACATCTAAAAAATTGCTACTTCCTGTCGTTGGATTGTTTTGGCTTACGAACTCGTCCGAGAGACATAAAAAACCAACGTGTGTACCAAATTTGAACCAACTCAGACTTCAAATGCGGCCGTTAGAGTTCGAACACTTATATACATTACATTTTTAATGACACCCAAAACGTATTCTGGGCACCATGATCGGTGCTCACTGAGCACTCCCGGATCTTAGGTCTCACCATAAGAGTCACTCTAATAGCTCATCTTTCCTATGGCAATTCGCTAATAATGTGGCTTTAATGATTATGAATACAAATTAAGAACGTTTTTATTTAGCCTATATGAAAAATTAAGATTTGTATGTGTTGAAATTCTGAACGCTTGGTTTTTGTTCTTTCTACCGAAGTTTTAATGGATGTTATCTTGAAGTTGACATGTTGGTAGAAGCTTGTACTCTTAAACGTGTGCAATACCAGTTTCATACAGCTATAACAGTGTGAAACTGTTCTATACAGATATAACAGTGTGAAACAGTTCCATACATCTATAACAGTGTGAAACAGTTCCATACAGCTATAACAGTGTGAAACAGTTCCATACATAACAGTGTGAAACATTTACATACATCTATAATAGTGTGAAATAGTTCCATTCATAACAGTGTAAAACAGTTCCACACAGTTATAACAGTGTGAAACAGTTCCATTCTTAACAGTGTGAAACAATTCCATACAGATATAACAGTGTGGGACAGTTATAACAGTGTGAAACAGTTCCATACATCTATAACAGTGTGAAACGGTTACATTCCATACAGCTATAACAGTGCGAAACAGTTCCACTCATAACAGTGTGAAACAGTTCCACACAGTTATAACAGTGTGAAACAGTTCCATACAGTTATAACAGTGTGAAACAGTTCCATTAATAACAGTGTGAAACAGTTCCACACAGTTATAACAGTGTGAAACAGTTCCATTCATAACAGTGTGAAACAGTTCCTTTCATAACAGTGTGAAACAGTTCCATACAGTTATAACAGAGTAAAACAGTTCCATACAACTATAACACTATGAAACAGTTCCACATATAACAGTGTGCAACAGTTCCATACATAATAGTGTGAAACAGTTCCATACAGCTATAATAGTGTGAGACAGTTATAACAGTGTGAAACAGTTCCATACATAACAGGGTGAAACAGTTCCATATATAACAGTGTGAAATAGTTCCTTATATAACAGTGTGAACCAGTTCCATATATAACAGTGTGAACCAGTTCCATATATAACAGTGTGAAACAGTTCCATACAGTTATAACAGTGTGAAACAATTCCATACATAACAGTGCGAAACAGTTCCATACATCTATAACAGTGTGAAACGGTTACATTCCATACAGCTGTAACAGTGTGAAACAGTTCACAGCTATAACAGATGAATGAAAAGTAATTAAACATTTTTATTGAAGATATTTTGCTTAGAAAGAAGGCAGAAGACGTGGTTTTCATTTGATTTACTTGAAAACAAGAAAACATAGCGTCGAATTTTGAAATATAGGTACCTATTATACAGTGTAGTTTTCTGCAAAATAATAGTTTTGTAGGCATAAGATAAAAAGAATTCGACCACGCAACTGAACCCTCGCTGCTCTCGTACGGTAACATTTCCTTTCGGGGTGACAAAATGATACTTTCCTTCCTTAAAACACAAATAACTATACTACCAAAGCTGTAGCATTTGTATGCTACCTTATTTTTTCTGTTCCAAATCAAACCACCACAGATCCGTACATATGTTGGCCTGTAACCACGACTCCGTCTACTCTATTTAACATTCCTTGCACACAGCCTACATTCTACTTTTGACATAGACTGTATGACCCCCCCCGATAACCCGGCCATTACTATTCTTAGTCCTTATCAAACGTTACGTTTCATTTTATTTCGTTTAATTAACTAATTAAGTCAATGTTTTAACTGAACTGAGATTTACTGCTGACTTTCTTTCTCTGTTTTTATACCGTGGATGTGTGTTGGTCAATTCTTGGGCAATCAAGCGATGTACAAAAACTAGACTTGTGTAAATGGCGCCTTCTTGCATCCGTAATGCTGATATAGTGTTCCCCCTCTATTTCCAACTTATATCACGACGCCTGTTTGATAGGGAAGTGGTACAGTGGAATAGTAGATTCATCGGTAAGCGCTGTTTCTTGAAATCCGATTCTGTACTTAGTTTTCTTCAAGTCACCGGAAGCTTAGCGAATCGCCTAAGAAAGTAATATTGAATTTTATTGAAAGGAGGAGTTGAACCACAAATTTAACGATATATTTTATTGAATTTGAGTACACTAATCAGCAAGGGCGCCCATGACCGGGGGCTACATGAGAGATATAATAGGCTATTAATAGGCTACCCTGATCAAATACATTTGAAGTTAGGGCAAAAGGGCTTATTGTTAAAGAATTGTTATTGTACGAATACAATATATATTGTTTGTGATTTCAATGGTTACACTGTTAAACTTCATGGGTAAAAAAAGTAGTTATATCAAAAACAATTTGTCGTGGTTTTTTTGTAATAAATATGTGTATACACATACATAAATATCTTATGCAAAACATCCCAAGCCGGAGACAGGTAACTAGTCATATCCCGTCAGCTTGGAAGCGAGCCAACTACCGTTTGCTTTACTTCCGCCCTCATGCACCACAGATATGAAAAGTTACCTGGTCTAGCCGAGATTCGAACCCAGTATCTTCTGATCAGGAAGATTCCACGCTATCCACTCAGCTATGGCTTGTCGAGAAGAACTGAGAACAAAACAGCACTTGAGTTACGTGCCACAAGATTGCCTATCTCGCCCTTTCTCTTCTCGCGTGTAATATATACTGCAATGTAAGCCATGAGTTTGTCAAAACTTTGAGTGTTTCTCCTGTATCGTTAACAATTTCTGACTTAAGCCCTATTGCCCTAACTTCAAAGATATAATTTCGACACTTTTAGCGATTTCTATACAAAAGATGAGCTGTTGCAGTGACACTTATGGTTAGATCTAAGGTCGGGGGTAGTAAATGACCGCCGATCACGGTCTCCAGAACATGTTTTGGGGTTCCGTAAAAATTATATAAATATGTGTACGCACTCTAACGGTATCATTTTAAGTCCGATTTGGTACACACGTTAATTCTGTAAAATCGGAAGAACGTTTTTTGAGAGTTTTATGTTTTTTTACGCGACCTTATAGCTCGCTTAGTTCCCCCAAAATTGATCAAAAGGTAAAATACCATAAAAGCACCCGGTTCAAATCCACACCATGAGGGCATCTTCTGATCCGTGGCCGACGGCCGAATTTGTACGCTGCGAGCGAAACGAAGCAAAGGTCGAGGTGCAAACTCGCAAAGCGAGTTTTTCCACTACGAGTGGAACGAAGCAGCGCGTGAGTCGAAGCCGGAGGCTTAGGTGCAAACAAATACTACTAATACATTTCGTACACAGAGGCAGCTATTCAGCGCCTTCGTGAGTAGATCAATTTCCTATATAGTTGGTTGAAATAAAAAAACATATAAACTTAATTTTGGAGATTCGCTCAACTCACGTCAGCGGTTCAGAAGTTAAATAAAAATATGATTTTTATTATTAGAATAGTGATACAAATTTGAGCACTTGTGAAAGAAATTATTATTAAATAAACGGTACCAGGAACTGGCACATACTTTCTCACGAACATATTTAAATTATTAAACAGATTCACTGTGACTTTATGGCCAAAAAACCCTCCAAAATCAGTTATTATTATTAGCTAAATGAGAATTTTTAGAAAGATTCTGTTTTTTGCATATGGTAGGGTACATTAAGGGCTACAAATAAGCCAAATTTTATCAAAATCGTTAGAGCCGTTTTTTACAAAAAAATAATAACTGATTTTTTGGGGATTTTTTGCCAAAAAGAGGGTTGTTTTTCAAAATTATTCAAAACCGTTTTTCGTGCAACTACACAGGCCTACTTGACATGTCTGGTGCAAATTTGTTTGAAATCGATTGAATGGTTTTTGCTCTAGCTTTGTATACATACAGACATACAGACATACATACAGACATACAGACAGACATTTTGTAAAAACCACTTTTTTGTACTCAGGGTGTCCCAAAACGGATATTTCCACAAAAATCGCAACATCGATTTTTTTTGCGATCACTATACTTTCTCTATACTATAGTATAGTGAGAAAGTAAAATTTGCAACAAAACCTATGTATACTTCCATATAAATTTAAATGAGATACACAAATTTTTAATATTTAAGTGACTATTTTGCTATAAGTAGATTTAACATATTTAAAATCAGTTATTGTCTGACAATTACGCAAATATCTCAAATCACAAACTCTGAAATAAATGAAATTGTAATAGATAACAAAACAAAACACAAACAGAAACGTCAAAAAATAACAAACAATTTAAACAACAAAATAATTCGATCACGCACCTAAACCGCTGATATGTCAACCAATAGAGATTGTTTCATGTTATTGAATTTAACAGCAAGCGATAACCACAGTGACTTTAAGGGTAGTGTGTGGTAAAATACAAACACTATCAGGCATGGAACTTTTGAGCATTTTTTATAAACAAAAAATATTAATATATTAGAAATTTTTTGGGTTTATCGTTGATATTATAAAATGTTATGAATGGACCACACTTCCAATGGGACTTTTGCAGAGAATTAAAAACCCTACAAAATGTTTTTTATAGACTTCAATCGGACTATTTTCCATTGAGAAAAGTAGGAAAAACGCTTAAAAATTACTATTTTTCAAAAATGCATATCTTTGTTCATTATGTGTAGGCCTACTTCAAACAGGCGGAAGATGAAATTTGTCGCATTAATAGTTTTTCCACAATTACAGTATAAACAA
The DNA here is from genome assembly GCA_018207615.1 of Philaenus spumarius. Lineage (NCBI taxonomy): Eukaryota > Metazoa > Arthropoda > Insecta > Hemiptera > Aphrophoridae > Philaenus > Philaenus spumarius. The sequence goes on from JAGFPH010000485.1 coordinate 383,979, forward strand.
ATTAGGTCATTATCTTGCACAATGCCCCCTGTTAACTGAGTGGCCGGATTTAAATTTACCAAACGGATTCTGAAAGTAAACATTAAATCCAACAATTCGTATATCTTCGATTTTTGAAAAATGTTGATAAAGTATGGTAAAAATGCTTCCGAACATAGCGCGAAACTCTTACATTTGCGACCGACAGAGAGGCCTGCATTTCAAACAACTTTGAGATCCTATAAGTCTAATTTTAATCGAATCGACTTTCATGGAGTATTTTGAAACGCTGATTATATAGGCTATCAGTTATGACCTAACGCACACAAGATGGCGGCAAAAAATACCAACTAGATTATAAAACTGAATTGAAAGACAATGGAATCGATGAATAAACATTAACAATATGCATATAAGCAAATACTAAAGCAAGACGTTAAAAATAAGGTTATGCTGAAAGATGCTTTAACTCGTTCACAGCTACGCAAATTTCGTATTTCCTTTGCTAGGAACTGGTCTTTTATTTTTTATATTTATAGCCTACGTGAGTAGAAATTACTTTATTTTTTATTTTTGAACCTTTCTAAGAAATAATTACTCATATTTTAAAACGGACGCACATGTGCGTCAATAGCACATAGGAATAAAATTGGCTTGCGAAGCACGCAATGCTCTGTGTATTGAAAATTTTCCCAATACGGGGGTTGGCGTGCGAAGTACTCACTGCATTGTGTATTGAAAATACTCACAATCGCAATTCACTATGTATTGAAAATACTCCTAATAAGCGGGTTGGCCGCTTCTCATAGTGTGCAGTGTCAAGCTCACATGTGCGTCCTTAGCAGTGAACGTGTTAAATAGCAATTTCAGAAATCTGCTAGTATATGATTGCAGTTTTTAAGGATTTGCTTGTTATGCCTGTTGTCGGTTATTTATTTTATATGTTATCACTCTTTTATCTGTACATGTAACTTGTATAATATATAAAAGAAGTCCTGAGCCATCTTCATAATATAATCACGTACAGCAAAAACTATGATAGCTAGAGTCTTAAAATTTGTAGGCTACCTTCATACCACTATGTAGAAGTGCACCAAGAAGGGATTTTGCAAAATATTGATTTTAAGGACTGAAAATGGTAAAAATACGGGAATTCACTTCTAGCTTTATAACAGATAAAACAGCTGATATGAATCAAACGCTTAGCAAAACAATTCTAAGTGTGGTCTATACTGAACCAACACACTTTTGTTTGTTGAATGCATTTACATGCGTTACTATAGGAACCAAATAAGAAAATTTAAAATCGTTAATTACTTTTCCTAACAAATGTTTAACCTAACCTAAAAAATGCTGCTGTAAAAAATAACTAACTAATTAAAAATTTACTAAGTTGGTCACTATGGCAATGAATGTAAATTGCATCGAACAAACGTTTGTTGGTAATAGACCAAGAATTTTGTTGCTAAGATTTTGATTCAAATAAGCTGTTTTATCTGTTAAAGGGCTCGGATTGAAACGCCATATTTTGAGTATTTTCAAAATTATAAATGAATATTTTGCAAAATCCTTTCTTAGTGCACTTTTGCATATTGGTATGAAGGTACCCTACACATTTTAAGACTCTAGCTATCATAGTTTTGGTTGTATGTTGATTATGAATCAGTCAGTCAGGAGTTGTGTAATTAAATTTCTGAAATTGGTCATTATTTCTTTTAAATCACATGCACAATTAGTTTAGTAAATATTGAGCCATATATGCCTTAATCTATATAATAAAATTGAATTATTGTTCCTTTGTAAGCGCATCACTTGAGAACGGCTGGACCAATTTGGCTATTTTTTGTTTTAAAATGTTCGTAATAGTCCGAACTAGGTTTTTATATAAAGAAAATTTTGAAAAGTTTCCCGAAGAAGTTTCAAATTTGGAAAAAACTAAACAGCCTCTTTTGTATGGACTCAAGACCATAGTGCACAAAAACAGCTGTTCGTATAAAAAGCTTAGCAACACGTCATGTTTGTTTACATTCATTACCATACCAACTTTACTTAGCATTTTATAATCAGTTTATTATTCTTCAAAACCAACAGCTTTTTACTTTCTCCACCCTATACGTAGTATATGGAGAAAGTATTGTTTTCGTAAAAATGTTCGAATTTGAATTTTCAGTTGAATTATCTGTTTTGGTGCTCCCGGAACCCCCAAAAATTGTTTAGTGCAATTATCTGTGTTGGTGCTCCCTGAACCCAAAAATATTTTTAGTGGAATTTTTTGTTTTGGTGCTCCCTGAACCCAAAAAAGTGTTTTTAACGTGGTGTCTGTCTGTCAGTGTGTCAGTATGTATACACGACCAGAGTTGACACTATTGGTCCGATTTTCATGAAATTTGGTATGTAGGTACTAAACACTAATATCTCCAGGCGTTTTTTTCATTTTTTGGAATTTTTAATTTTTAAGGGTAATTTACCCCTAAAAACCAATAAAAAACTACAAAAATGCAAATTTCTCAAAAACGGCTCTAACGATTTTGATCAAATTTTCAGAATTTATAGTGCTTAAGATGCCAAACAAAATGACACCACCCGCTTTTATCAAAACTTCGGCGTTTCATAATTATGGGGAAATGTTAAAAAAATTAACAAGTTTATGTTGTCAATCTAGCATCACGGCGACGGCCGCACGGGGTAGCACAACGGTAGCGAGGACGGCCAGTAATTCAAAGGTCGCGCGATCGAATCCCGCCTGGGACAATAACTCTTTTATACGATTGACGTAGGTAGAATATTATTTTTTTGTTTTGTTCTAAAAAGTAGTAAATAAAATGATTAAAAACAATATTATTTTGACTACAGTAAGTTGGGAGAAAGTTTGTGTCAGTTAACTGATACCGTTTATTTAGGATATATTGACCAACTGAAAGCAAACAAAAACAAAAAGCAACTAAAAATGCTTACAATATTTTTATTCAATTCAAAAATTGGTTGTTACATAATATATAGGCTTGAGTCATGCCTTTTTGTATTAAAATCATACTGTACATTCGGAAGTTTTCTTCAAGGTAAAAAAGGGGTCTGCTCCGGTAAAAGAGAAAGCAACCGGGGTGACTCCAGCGCTTCATCCTGTAGCCGTATCTAAACAGTGCAATTTCTTGCAGCTGAGTGCTTTGGACATTGCCTCATTTAAAACCATTTTATAAATCCATCTTTTGTAATTGAGTGCTGAAAAATCCCTGAATGTTCTTTATAAAATTGCGGATCCGGCTTGCGATTCACTTTTAATTATACATTTTTTATTGTGTAAGGAAAAAGTTCAAACTTGGTACTTCAAAAATGTGAATTACTTGACAAATGAACGGGATTTTATAAAAATGTAAAAAGCAACACGGATGCGCATTGTGACTGTGGTTAAAATAAGACTTTGAAAACAATTTTATGATAAAAAATTTAATTAAATAAATGGTTTTAAATTTAATATTGCTCTTGCAGGATAAACATTCAAGATGGCCGCCATACTACAGCAGACCCTTAAATCAGGTGACTTGGGAAATTTTCGCACGAATAAGGTAGTTATTGTATACTAAAATATTATATTTTGATTATTTTTATTTATTATTGATATATTAAATAATTTAGAAGTTATTAATATTATAATGAAGAAATTAATAATGTAATATGTGTATATTTTTACGAAGATGTACGAACGTTTCCGAAGTTAAACGAATGTGTATCTTCTTTAAATTTGTATAAATGAATATATTGATGATAAAAGGTTGTATTTAAATTCATTTTATAACCTCCAAGAGCAAAATCTTATAACGTATTATAGCCTACATTAGTTCTATAACGCATATTTAAACAAATTTACTTCACAAGGCATTATATTATTGATTAAAGTTGCAAACATAAACCCAAAGGATAAACTACGAGAGGTTCTGTTTGAGTATTACAGATGTTGGGTGAAATCAGCTGTTGTGTTATATTGTTACTCATGTACGTACACTGGCTTTTATAGGAGTTGATCAACTGTTTTTTACACGTCGTAGGCCTAAATACGTTCTAAAACACATGATTTATAACAACACTTATGTAAGTAACTTATATCTCTATACAGGGTGATTAAGAAGTGTACAGCAATGTCTCAGAAGCTCATTCTATAGCTAAAAATAAGAAACAAATTTCATATAATAGGCCCGAAAACGCTTCGTTTTCCAGATATCCACCATTTTGTTTTTGTTACAAAATAATTTACATCTAGAGAATGGTTTGACTGAGTTCAAACATGGCATGAAGTTTAACCTAACAATAATCTTTTTTAATAAAAATAAGCGATTATATCCAATCATACATTTTAAAATGAAGGCTTTTTGAAAATGTAAAACCTAAATTACTCAAAAACCGTACATTTTAACAAAAAATTTCAAGGTACCTTTTTTGTAGCCATTTTTATTTCTTATCGGATGGTGTAACTGTCAGAACAATCGAACGAAGGACAATAGTTAAGTTATGTGTAACAATTGGTTTGTTCAACCCGGCATCCTATACCATCACAGTAAACATAGCAATATTGTATGTACGTATGCTGTTATTATCTTTAAAAGATTTTTAGGGTTAATACTTCACAATTAATTAAAATTGTCGTTTCAAAATTACTTTCATCCGTTGCAATCCAAACGAGCACAGAGTTGGCGTGTGAAGCACTCATGCATCTTCACTTGCACATTTATACTCAGTCTGTCGCCTTCGTTGCAACATTCTACCAACTTATCGAACTCTAAAAAACATTATTTAAAGCCATTCAAATTGTATTCAGTCCTCTCTATCAATCTCTCTTACACACACGCACGAGCGACAATCCCCTCTCTCTCTCTTCTCCCGCGAAGACGACATAAATCGAAAACTGTTGTCACAACTAAATCCATTAACCGAATGCGTACAGAACACCTTACGGCCGTAGGAGGATCTAGAAATAGAAGGAACATTGCCAACAACAGACGAGCCACTAAATATATTCCGTTATAAACAAATATTGTACAATATCTCTAGGTCGGTTACGAAAACAAAACTCTGGGATACGCTAGTATAAATAGAAGAATTTGATTTCCATAGGAAATGTGAGCTATTGCAGTGACCCTTATGGTGGGACCTAAGGGCGGGAGTAGTAAATGAGCAGATCATGGTCCCCAGAACACATTTTAGGGTGCCATTAAAAATGTTATGTATATATGTGTTCGTACTCTAACGGTGGTATTTTAAGGGTGTGCAATACCAGGACAAAACAGACCCATACAGTCCTTTTCAAAATTACTAATCCTTGATCGAATTTTGAAGACAATCTTTTGCAATTTGCAGGAAATCGTTCATGAACATATAAATTACAATTCGTAGATGACAATTTTTTTAAACAATACATATTTACTAGTAAGCCTCAGTGAAAAATCACAGGCAGATTAATTAGATACACCTCAGAAATACATTATTAAAAAAGTACTATTTAAAAACAACAGACTTTTTATGTAGACCTATCTATGCTGACGCGAATTTTTAAGTCGGTAAATGTGTAGAATTATAAGGATTTTAAATCAGTAGGCCTAGTTGTTAAAATTTTGTATTATGTACATTATTATATTTTAAAATATTATCTCTTAATAGCTATTTTATTTCATGTTGATATATCAAATGATTTAGAAGAAATTAATATTATAATGAAGAAATTAATAATCGAATATGTTTATGTGTTATACCAAGATGTACGAATGTTTCCGAAGCTAAACGGATGGGTTTAAATTTGTATAAATTAATATATATTGATGATAAAAGCAATGAATACTTATTAAGTATTCATTGATAAAAGGTTGTATTTATATTCATTTTATAACCTCAAAGCAAATCTTATAACGTATTGTAGCATACATTATATAGTTCTTTAACTAATATTTTTTTTAAACAACTTCATATGACTTATATTATTGATTGAAGTTGTAAACATAACCCCAAAGTATAATCTATGCTGGGTTTTGTTCAAGCATTACAGATGATGGGTGAAATCAGCTGTTGTATTATATGTTACTCACGTACGTACGGACGTTCACTCGCTTTTATATGAGTTTATTAAAGATATTTGCTTATATACAAGACGAAACATGATTTTCAGTCGAAATTTTATTTTGCTGAAGTTCGCCGTCTCAAGAAGGCGGCGTTAAAACTGTTCAAAGTTAAATATCTAAATAAACAAATAAAGTTATTACACAAAAATGTTAAGATACAAAAGATGTACACAATTGAAAGACAAATCTAGTGGTCTATCACATTTTATCATTGATTAAAGCGTAAAAGAGAAAATACAATAATTCTGGTTGAAAGTAGTTTCCGTGACCACTTGATCTGTGAATATATCACGCTAATTTTCACAGCAGAGCTTATTTTCGGCGACTCTCGAATTGGTAAATTAAAGATACAACAGCGCTACACGTGAGATGTGTTGACAATTCGAAGGGCAATTTAATCTAGTCAGCTGATTTTAGTGTAGTGACAATAGTACTGCCAGTAGTAGAT
>JAGFPH010000485.1:399054-427876 GCA_018207615.1 Philaenus spumarius
TTGGTTGCAATTTAATATGATATACAGTTGTTTAAATTAGGCCTAAATCGTGTTATTAGATTTCGACTTGGTTGCAATTTAATATGGTGTTCAGTACAGTACTTTAAATTAGGCCTAAAACGTGTTAATAGATTTTGACTGGGTTGCAATTTAATATGACGTTCAGTAACTTAAATTAGGCCTAAAACGTGTTAATAGATTTTGACTTGGTTGCAATTTAATATGATGTTCGGTACTTTAAATTAGGCCTAAAACGTGTTAATAGATTTTGACTTAGATGCAATTTAATATGATGTTCGGTAGGCTACTTTAAATTATGCCTTAAACGTGACAATAGATTTTGACTTAGTTGCATTTTAATATGATGTTCGGTACTTTAAATTATGCCTAAAACGTGTCAATAGATTTTGACTTAGTTGCAATTTAATATGATGTTCGGTACTTTAAATTAGGCCTAAAACGTGTTAATAGATTTATAGATTTTATCTTGGTTCTAATTTAATATGATGTCCAATACTTGATAAATTAGGCCTAAAAGCTGAAAAGTAAATTAACTTTTTAATAGACAAACTTGTTGGCTTATACTTTAAATGTTTTTTTGCTTGGTTACTAAATATAGACGTGGCTAATTTACATTCGATATAAAGTTAAAAACGCCGAGGACGACTAAAAACTCGAACCTCAACTGGCCTAGAAATAGGAATAATTAATCTAACAGCTCAGTTAGGCCTACTTGAAACTAGGTTTGAACTGATTTTAATTAATTAATTTCCCTCTACAGCTATAAAATATATATTTATAGTCGTTAATTTAATTGAGCGATGGGTGGACATATACTTACAAACTGCACAGGGGTTTTTAAAAATTGGATCGTACAGATATCGGAGTGAATCCTGGCACTTGGCATCGCCCTGGCACGATGGGCCGGGGGTGTGGGGAAATAGCGTAAGGAGAGAAAAAACGTTTTCCCAACCGGCTTTCTAATGTGACTCGTCCTTCAAACGAACTAGTGGATGTTTACCTCACCCTTAACACGTTCACTGCTACGCAAATTTCGTATCTCCTATACGCTATTACCTGTCCTTTTATTTTTTATATTTATAGCCTAAATGAGTAGAAATTACTTTATTTTTGAAACTTTCTACGTAATAATCACTAATATTTTGAAGCGGACGCACATGTGAGTCCGTAGCACATAGGCCTAAAATTGGCGTGCGAAGCACGCAATGCACTGTGTATTGAAAATACTCCCAATACGGGGGTTGGCGTGCGAAGCACGCAATGCATTGAGTATTGACAATACTCCCAAAACGGGAGATGGCGTGCGAAGCACGCAATGTACTGTGTATTGCAAATACTCCCAAAACGGAGGCTGGTGTGCAATGCACTGTGCGTCAGCCGCTTCTCATAGTGTACAGTGTTAAGCTCACATGTGCGTCCTCAGCTGTGAACGTGTTAAACAGACATGTACCGGGTACTGATGTTTCTAGTCAGGTTAGTAGCCGTTAGCTCGAGTGCCGGCATTCGCGCCGGTATCTGTATCCGCCTCGTTAGTCTTCGGGCAGTAGCCGAAGACGTAAAGCGAAAGAAAAAAACCCTATTGCGCAATGTTTCAAGCCCGTTTGCTGACACTTTCAAGTCCCGAATTGAAAAAACCGACCAGTTTTATAGTTTGAAAAGATAAAATATTTAACTAACTAGTCCTACTAAGTTAATGGGGAAGACGGAACAGGCCCTATAACTTAAACCAATAACGCATAATGACGCCAACGTTTTCGGGTCAATGACCCCCTTCTCGATACGTTTTCAAAAAAATCTGTGCAAGCCGAGATTTGTTAAGTGTTGGACTTAGTTTCTTGTTTGGATTATTATTTATGAGTTTGTAGGCCTAAAATGCATTTTTGGACATTTAATTTAGTAAATTAAATTAAAACACTGTACGAACTTTTGCAAATATTTTTTGATCCTTTTACTTTCTCACTATACTATAGTATGGAGAAAGTATAGTGATCGCCAAAAAAATCGATATTGAGATATTTGTGGAAATATCCGTTTTTGGACCCCCTGAGTGCAAAAAAGTGGTTTTTACAAAATGTCTGTCTGTATGTATGTAGGCCTATACAAAGCTAAAGAGAAACCTATTCGATCGATTTCAAACAAATTTTCACCAAACATGTCAATTAGGCATGCATAGATGCACGAAAAAAAGTTTTTGAAAATTTTTGAAAAACAACCTCCTTTTTGGCCAAAAAACCCCAAAAAATCAGTAATTTTTTTTCATAAAAAAAACGGCTCTAACGATTTTGATAAAATTTGGCTTATTTGTAGCCCTTAATGTACCCTACCATATGCAAAAAACAGCATCTTTCTAAAAATTCTCGTTTAGCTAATAATAATAATAACTGATTTTGGAGGGTTTTTTGGCCGAAAAGGGGGATGTTTTTCAAAAAAATTTCTATACAGGCCTAATTGATGTGTTTGGTGCAAATTTGTTCGAAATCGATTGAATAGTTTTCTCTCTAGCTAATAATAATAATATTTGTTAGTTAATCTCTTACTTTAATATCATCTCTCCTACCCCTCCTACAATTATGAAGACACTGTGAATCTGTTTAATAATTTAAATATGTTTGAGAGAAAGTATGTGCCAGTTCCTGGTACCGTTTATTAAAAAAAAGTTTTTATTTTAGATCAAAAATATTATCGCGTGACACTTTTCCTTCCTGAAAAATTTATAATTGAAATAAAACTATTAAGGCCTGTGGCTATAATATAGCTTGGCGCGGATGAGGTAAATAGCGTTATTTCTTAACATTACGCGAGTGCTACCTGCTATAAAAATGTTATAGCCTTAAATTAAAGGTATTGATGCAAGCATCAACTTTTACATTTGATGTCTGTTAGAAATGTTGCCAAGCGGACTAAAAGCGTCTATTCTTCGAAAAACGCGTTTTCAGCGAATTTCCATAGGAAAGATGAGCTATTGCAGTGACCCCTATGGTAAGACCTAAAGTAGGAAGTAGTAAACGAGCACCGATCATGGTCCCTAGAACACGTTTTGGGGTGCCATTGAACATTATATGTATATATTTGTTCGCACTCTAGCGGCCGCATTTTAAGTCCGATTTGCACCGAATTTGGTATACAAGTTGGTTGTCTACGTCGCTCGGATTTATAGGATATTTACCGTGGGGGCATCTTCTGATCCGAGGCCGACGGCCGAGTTTGTACAATGCGAGCGAAGCGAAGCTCATAACCCGAAGCCGCAAGGTCGAGGGGCAAACTCGCAAAGCTGAAGGCTTTATGTTCAAACATATTCTACTAATATACAAATTTCGTACACACTGGCAGGAAACCCTAAAACATAAGTCTGTAAACTTAATTTTGGAAATTTGCTCAACTCACGTCAGCGGTTCAGCCGCGTGGTCGAATTATTTTTACCTTTTAATCGCCAAACTATTCTTCCAAGGGCTCGAAAGAGTTGCTCTAGGAGTAAAAATACAGGTGCCATAAACTACAATTTCTGAAAATGTTATAAAAATTGCATTTACGATTTTTTTTTAGGACTTTTCATGTTTTTTTGTCTAAATCCTCTATCTAGAGGCCGAAAGGACTTAATTATTTCACTACGTTCTTATGCTAAAAAGAGCCTTTTTACCAAATTTTAAGTTTCTAGAATGACGTTTTTCCTTAACACGAAATCTAAAGCCCTAACAAATTCACTGCTAAGGACGCACATGTGAGCTTGACACTGAACACTATGAGAAGCGGCCGACGCACAGTGCATTGCACGCCAACCCCCGTATTGGGAGTGTTTTCAATGCACAGAGCATTGCGTGCTTCGCACGCCTATTTTAAGCCCACGTGCTATGGACGCACATGTACGTCCGCTTTAAAATGTTAGTGATTATTACGTGGGAAGGTTCAAAAATAAAAAATAATTTCTACTCATTTAGGCTATGAATATAATAAATAAAAGGTCAGCTCCTGTCGTAGGAAATACCAAATTTTCGTAGCAGTGAACGTGTAAAAGGTCATCATAATGGGTTTAAAAAAAAGAATTAGTTTCTTAAGCTACAATTTTGCTATATAATGTTTGTTTTGAAAAGTCCGCCGTTAAACCGCGAAAGAAGAAATATCGGTTTTACCCTTTCATCCCCCTCCCTGATCCCCATCCGTAGGGGAGAAATTGGTAGACGTTTTCTACAATGTTTATGATAAAAAGAACCTGCGAGCAAAAGATCTCAACTTGGTGAATTAATTCTAATGGAATTGTTATTTTACCTACACTATATAGGCCTACATAGTATATACTAAAGACACAATTTGCTGATGGCTGTTTGGTCTATCATACACGTTTTGATAAAGAATAATTAGTCAGTAGGTGTTCTGAATGAAAATTAAAATAATTCTATCCCACAGCCGAACCGCCGACGTGAGTTGTGCGAATTTAAAAAATTAAGTTTAAATACATTTTGATGGTGTCAACGAACTGTTCTGGAAATTGGTCTACTCACGAATACGCTGAATAGCTGTCTGCGTGTACGAAATGTATTAGTAGAATTTGGCTCCTTAGCATGTAGCCTCGGCTCACGCGCTGCTTCGTTCGACCTTGTGGCCTCGGGGTATAGACTTCGCGAGTTTGCGTTCCGGGAGGCGCACTCGAATCAGAAACTGCCTCGTGGTAAAATCCGGCGCGTATTTACCATTTGGTACACACGTTGGTAACAATCGGAAGCACGTTTTTTGATAGAAAATAATAATGTTTTGCTATTTTTCGTTCTAGAATGAAACATTTCTGGAGTTTTCCAACTGAGAGCGAAGCGAAGGAATCAGTAGCAGCGCGTAGCCGGGTAAGGAGGCTGAGGTGCAAACAAACTCTACTAACTTATTTCGTACACGTAGGCAGCTATTTAGCGCCTTTGTGAGTAGACCAATTTTCCAAATAGTTGGTTTTTATAAAACATAATTTTTTAAATTTGCTCAACTCACACAAGCGGTTCAGCTACGTGATCGTATTATAAATAAACGGACCTTGTATGTCTCAATAATCCTTGTTTTTTTTTTGTTTTTTTTTTATGAGACATGTTTCGCAGTTTCACTGGCATCTTCAGGAAACACAAAACACTATTTATAATGAAGTAGTAGAACCAGCCGGCACCATATGTGGCTACTTAAAGACAATTTTTATTCTAATATAAGACTGTAAAAATGTACATTTTCATGCCGAATATGTGTTGTTAGGGTCCAGTGTTTTAGTGTTAAATGTCCGCCTGAAGATGGCGTCAGTGAAACGTCGAAACATGTCGCATTAAAAAAAAAACAAGGATTGTTGAGACATACAAGGTATTTATAACCATTGATTTATAAATAAAGCAATCCTATAGGCTACAATGAATTCTACGATTGTGTTATTATTTCGTTGCCATATCAATCACAAATAAACGTATACATAACCTCCCACGAAACTTATGTGTAGTTTTTAAAAATAGTTTATCACGAAAGTCAAAAAAAATACCAAACAGTGAAACAAATTTTCAAATAGTTACAGTAAAATTACCGAGATAACGCCAAACGGACTTTCGGACATGTACATGTTTTTAGGAAAAGTAGTAGTTTATGCAACGCATGCGCACATGTAGGCGCTAAGTACGAGCATGCGCACACGTAGGCTCGAAGTACGAGCATGCGCACTAGTACGAAACTCTCAGTTCAATATAATTGCGTCGTACACGTGTACCCATCGGATTTAGTAAAATCTCTCAAGTTTATAATTGAAGAAGTCGTAAATTCAGTTCGTAATCACCGCAAGAGGCCAGTACATTTGAAACTTTAATATTTAGAGGTTATCTGAACATGTTGGAGATAACGCTCGGCGATAATGAGTAACGGACAGCCCGAGGGCAGATATCGTTTTGAAAAGGGTCTTGAACTGAAGGGGTTTGGAATTCTGAATGGAAGTAAATACATTTTAAAGCAAACGTGTTCCAAGTGAAACAATAAGGCAGTGCTGCACCTTTACAATATTGGATAGTGAGGTAATGTTGAACTAGGCCTAAGCAAATTTATTCTTTTATCTAGAGTTTTCGCCTGTTTTCAAGAACAAGTTTCCCCTTTTTAGGATTTCGTAGTTTAACGAATTTCTTTTCGTTTCGAGGGGCCGTTACGTAGCGGGGTAGCGCGTTTTTCCAGATTGCTACCGTTGGAACGTCCAACCATGTAAACTGGTACCTAGTCTTGTAACGAAACAAATACGTTATTAATTGGTTGCTATGGTAATGGCAAATATAAAATACGAGTAACGAAAAAGCGTTGCCAAATTGGTTGCTATGGCAATGAATGTAAATACATTCAAGAAACATGTGTTTTGGTTCATCAATCTTAATTAAGAGACGACGATCTGTTCCGTCCGGCGTAGTTTAGATACTAACGTCAAGCTCTGAAATACATTCAATAAACATAAAATATTGGTTCATCAGTCTAGGCCTAACCTAAAATTATTGTGTGTATATTTAATTTATTTTACCAATTTTAGGTTAGGCCTAGAAAATAATTTTTCAGTCTAGGCCTAACCTAAAGTTATTGTAAGTATGTTGCCGTTAAGACAGGTAAAATAAATTAAACACATACAATAAGTTTACGTTAGGCCTAGACTGATGAACCAACATTTTATGTTTATTGAATGCATTTACAATGACTGAACATTTAACTGTGTTTACCATCTTAGCTTTGATGTTATAATTAATTCTACACCTTTATTATAATAACATTAAAACGTATGGAAACCGTAAATATTTGTATAAAAAACAAACTAATAATAAACGGCAATTGAAAGATTCAAATTATGTGTGTATGTTGCCGTTAAGGCTGGTAAAAGAATTGAATAAAAGGCGTGATGAACTTCGTTCCTGACGAGGGTCCAACGACCGCACACATTTACTTTTTTTGGCTAACGAACTCGAAAAAGAAAACCAACGTGTGTACCAGATTTGGACCACATCGAACGTCAAATTCGGCCGTTATAGTGCGAACACAAATATACTCATATCAAATTTTAACACTACCATAAGTGTTCTCAGGACCATGGTCGGTGCTCATTTACTACTCTTGACCTTAGGTCTCGTCATAAGAGTCACTGTAAACGCTAAGGGGGTATTACACGCAGCAGCTTGCTGATATCAGCATGCTGCGCTGCAAGCTGCTCGTGTAATAGGGTACAAATGTCGAATGCAAGCTGATATCAGCATGCTGACAAACATCGGATCGATTTGATATGTACGCAGGCGCACATCAGCTTAACGTACTGCGCATGCGTCTGATCCCTTCCACACCAGCGCCTCTTAAACTCTTCAACTTGTAGCGCTGTAAGCTGATGCGTGTAGTAGGAATTTTTTATTTGCGATTTTCCATAGGAAAGATGAACTATAGCGGTGACTCTTATGGTGAGACCTAAGGTCGGGAGTGGTCAATGAGCACCGATCATGGTCAGTCAGTTAGGGCTTCTACTTTTATAGGCCTGTACATAGATTTTTGTTTTTTAAATTTTGGTGATGTTCAGAAATTTAATGTATTACGCCTAATTGATTTTGAATTAATAAGCGGAGATGTCACGAGGATAATTGATGCAAAATTATTTATTTTCCTTATTATAATTCAGTAAGATGGGTAGATACTAGATTTTCATGATATGTCGATCCAGGGAAAACACGTCGGGGAATTTTTAAACAACGCTGTTTGATGTAATCTTGAATTAGGTTTACAGACCTGTCCGGTTAATGGTATAAATTTGTAACGGCATTTCAGAAGAGATGTAGTTTTTGTTTCATCAACATTAAGTTTCTTTTTTAAATTCAAAGTTCAACATTTGGTTATTTTTTTAAAGCGGTTTTGACACTTAGTAAAATATAAAATAACAGCATGGTTTTATAGTGCAGTTATATTACAAGAAATTTGAATTTTCTGAGTTTTTTTTTTTTGTCAAGAGGGACAGGCACGGACAATGACTACATAAGACGAACAGTTTAAACAGGTATTATTCAGACCAGGAAAGTAGGTATAAAAGGTATCAGTCGCTAGGAGCTCTCAGGGCGCGTTTTGCCGGTCGAGTGTGGGACAAGGATGGAAAGAGGAGAGACAGAGAGGTCCGACTGTCATGAATCCTAGCGGCCGATGGCGAAAACACACTTCACACCTGCTTTCCTGGTCTGAATTTTTAACATTGGAATTTTTCGTTTTATTGATAGGTAGTCGTTGGCACGGAAAAGAATCGGGGATGTCTTGTACTTTAAGGGACAAATAGTTTAAAAAAAAAAACTCAAAACGTAGAACGCACTGAAAAACGTATTTCTCCGCGTGTTTTTTCAAAAATCATTTAATTTCTCTAAAAAATATATATTTTGTATGAAAAATGACTACAGAGCAAAGTTATTAAACGGAAAATTTATCATAATAAATTCTACAACCCGAAAAAATGTGGCGTGAGAGTATATAATATGCGGTTATCCAAAAAAAAAAAACTTAAAATATGCTTTTTATGAAAAAGTGTAAGAGAGCAAAATTGTTTAGCTGAAAAAGTCACATAAGATAGAATTTTTATAAATTTAAAATTTTATTTCGTTTTCCCGGAAAATGCAAAGTCAACCGTATATATGTACGTGCGATTTTCACGTATTCACAAAAAAAAACTGTTAATATCTCCGGAAATTTCTTTAATAAAAAATTACATGTAGGCTACGCAAAGTAAGGTAAAAATTTGCTATATATAAGACAGCACTTTTATATTTTTTTTTGTGCTTTCCGGAAAATGCTGGACAAGCGTATGCATATATGGGTCTTTTTAATTAAATGTATTACTATTCAATTTATTGGATACAAAAGTTTTCTTTTTTTATATATATAACTATAAGGTAACTGAACTACAGAACTGCACTGTTTCGGTTGAATTCGTCTCGCTCTGTAAGGAATTCCTTTATGCACAATAGGCCATATAGCGACAAAACGATTCAACTGTATTTCACCAACAATTATTCCGAGGTAAATTTATCGTTTGAACTTAGGTACCGACCAAAGCTTTATCGAGTCAACATCTCGTGAGTCCGCATAGCGGCCACCATTAGGCCTAATAGAATTAATGGAGCAAGTGGACAGAACCGGAAGTGAGTCGCCACTTGTCTTCATTTATGTAGGCTTTAGCGTATTTCCGGTGATAATATTTCTAGATAGTTGTCGGGTTGGTACGACTGAACGGGTTGAAATGCATGCGTGTTGGAATATATCCACGGTTAGTTGGGTCCGAGTGTTTTGGTTTCGGTGATGAAATTATCGTACTTTTGGAATGCAGAGATAATTTACAAAAGTCTATGTGTATGTTATATAAGCGGTTACGCTCAGGACGGTTTGGCTTCGCACGCAGCTCGGCCGTCAGCCTCGAACCAGCTGCTCCCACGTGGATTCGAACTGGCTACTTGTCGATGGTATTTTACGTTTTCATCGATTCTGGGAGAACCAGACGAAGCTACACTGGGGTGTAAAAAAAATGTGCAAAATAATCTAATATATTTATTTTTGGAACGAAGTTCCTTAACGCAGGATGCGGTAGGAGTTAACAAATAGAAATTGTAATGCGTAACTAAATAAACAATACCAGAAACTGGCACATACTTTCTCACAAACATATTTAAATTATTAAACAGATTCACTGTGACTTCATAATTGTAGGTGGGATAGGAGAGGTGATTTATTAAAGTTGGAGATTAACTAATAAATATTATTATTATCTAGAGAGAAAACTATTCGATCGATTTCGAATAAACTTGCACCAAACACGTCAATTAGGCCTGTATGGATGCACGAAAAAAGGTTTTGAAACATTTTGAAAAACAACTCCCTTTATGGCAAAAATTCCCTCAAAAATCAGTTTTATCATTATTATTATTATTATTAGCTAAACGATAATTTTTAGAAAGATGCGGTTTTTTGTATGTGGTAGGGTACATTAAAGGCTACAAATTAGCCAAATTTTATCAAAATCGTTACAGCCGTTTTTTTTAATAAAAAAATTAAACTGATTTTTTGGGGGGTTTTTTGCCAAAAAGGGGGTTGTTTTTCAAAAAATTTCAAACCCGTTTTTCGTGCAGCTATACAGGTCTACTTGACATGTCTGGTGCAAATTTGTTTGAAATCAATCGAATAGCTTTCACTCTAGCTTTGTATACATACAGACAGACATTTTGTAAAAACCACTTTTTTGGACTCAGGGGGTCCCAAAATGGATATTTCCACAAAAATCTCAACATCGATTTTTTTGCGATCACT
Organism: Philaenus spumarius; assembly: GCA_018207615.1. NCBI lineage: Eukaryota > Metazoa > Arthropoda > Insecta > Hemiptera > Aphrophoridae > Philaenus > Philaenus spumarius. The sequence continues at coordinate 409,369 of JAGFPH010000485.1, forward strand.
ATACTTTCTCTATACTACCTACAGTATTTATAAAATATACCCAACGACAAATATAAAATACGAGTAAAGAAAAAGCGTTACAAAATTGGTTACTATGGCGATGCACGTAAATGCATTCAAGGAACAAGTGTTTTGGTTCATCAATTTAAATTAAGAAACGATCGGTTCTGACCGGCGTAGTTCAGATATGTCAAGCGCTGAAATTTTAGGTTAGGCCTAGAAAATAATTCTAAGTCTATTCCTAACCTAAAATTATTGTATGAATGTTGCCGTTAAGACAGGTAAATTAAATTAAACATAGGCCTACACACAATAATTTTAGGTTAGGCCTAGGCTGATGAACCAACATTTTATGTTTATTGATTGAACTTACCGCCTTAGCTTTGATGTTATAATTAGTCCTACACCTTTATTATAATAACATTAAACGTATGGAAACAGTAAATATTTGTATAAAAATCAATCTAATAAAAAGTAGAAAAAAAGTGCTACTGGTTGTTGCATTTTTTTGGCTAACGAACTCATTGGAGCCATATTGAAAACCAAAGTGTATACCAAATCGGACGTAAAGTGCGAACACAATAAGCAATTTTTAATGACACCATAAAACGAGTTCTGAGAACCATGATCGGTGTTCATTGACCACTCCTGACGATACGTGTCACCATAAGAGTCTGCTACAGCTCATCTTTTCCTATGGAAATTCGCTAAAAAGTGTACACAAGCGATATTCTAGTCGCGCTCGATTGCCGTACCAATGGATTGTCACAGGTCAGACTTCTCGATGCTCAATGGTTTCGAGTGTTATTGCACACCCTTAAGGCTCGGCAGGCCCAGCCACCATCTTGAATTTCAACTCCCGCAAGAGTAATGTTAATCGCGTAACAAGATTACTGGAGTAATAATGATCATACAATTATTCCGAATACGTCATTTTAAAGGTTAGTACATTTCGAATGTGGATATCATTTAGTTTTTAAAATTTGTTTTGAACTTAACTCAAAATAAAAGTTTTTTTTATTATTCAATAATGCAACTACCAAAAATGTAAGAAGCTCATCACATTCGAAGTTTAATTAACTTTCAAATAAAAGCAATTTCAATAAATTTAGTTAATTTATGACGAAAAAATCAGCTTTATTGTGGAAGCATATACGCGCCGTAAATGTGTCCCTACTCTAGTGTTTGGCCTGCACTCTGGTGATTATTACATCTACTTGTTGCTCGCGAAGGAATAATATATCCGTTAATTTTCAATGTGCGAAAGAAAGCTGTGTTTAATATAACGCATACATTGTCACGCATGCGCTTTTCAGTACGTTTACAGTCGGGTTTACGTCTGTAACTTTCTAGTTTCCGCCTTTATGAAGCTACCGTATATTTGTTAGCGGAAGAATGAAACGCACACAAACTCAATGCTAGTACAGCTCTGCCACTTGGAGAGCTGCGGTCAACTCGGAAATAGTTCTTTACTCCTGCCGAGTCTTATCGTGAACGCTTGCCCCCTACGGAAAACAATTTGCAACCAGTTTTTCGACTCTGCTACACACTTGGAGCCGCCTCTCCTGGTTTCACCCGAAGCCTTGGGTATTAATTTCCGGGTCGACATTAATTCGAGTACGGTTGCGAGGAAAGGGAAATTAATATACTGTCCTAGGAATAGCACTTACGTGCTCTAGAGAGAAAGAGGAAGATGAATTTCAAACTTTATAAAGGAAACCCGGTCAAATTGAGCTGTTTTGACGAAGCGAGGAAACTTGTTAAAATTTAAAACATGAAATACGATTTTAAATTGTTTCAAATATGTGTACAATTTGCTTAATGCCTAATTAATCATACTTACTTAATATAATTACTGTTAAGTCGTTAATAATGGATAAATCATATAATTTTGAATTTAATGACTACATCATTTGGTATTGATTGTTTACAAAATTGTGTGTATGATTTACGACAGGCGTTATTTTAATAAATAATAATAATTCTACCACGCCGTTGAAACGCTAACGTAAGTACTGTATAGCGACTCTCCAAAAGAAAGTTTATATGTTTTAGGGTTACAACCTACAATTTGGGAAATTGATCTACTCATAAAGGCAGCTGAATAGCTGCCTCTGTGTACGAAATGTATTAGTAGACTTTTTTTTGCTACCTCCAGCTTTGCGAGTTTGCACCTCTTGCGGTCTCGGGTTATGGACGCCTTCGCTTCGCTCGCATCGTACAAACTCGGCCGACGGCGTCGGATCACAAGATGCATAAACTGGAAAATCCCCCACGTGAATTTGAACCGAGTTCGTTTACGGTATTTTAGATTTTGATCGATTTTGGGGGAACCAAGCGAGCTATAAGGTCGTGTAAAAAACAAAATGTGCAGAATAATATGATACATTTATTTTTTTTATATAAGCCCCTACAAAACTCTCATTCTAGTACTACGCTGCGAGCGAAGCGAAACAGTCCATAACCGAGGCGAATTTCACGAAGCAGGAGGCCTAGATGCAAACAAATTCAACTAATATATTCCTTGCACGTAGGCAGCTATTCAGCGCCTTAGTGAGTAGACCAAATTCCGAAATTGTTGGTTGAAACCCTAAAATATATAAATTAAATTTTGGAAATTCGTGCTAAACTTACGTCAGCGGTTCAGCTGTGTGATCGAATTATTCTTTACTAGGTGCTAATTTGATAATTGTCTCTCGTCAACGAAAAAATAAAATTTCTCTGTCTTAATCAATCCTCAGACGCCGCGGGTGTTGGTGAGCGAAGCGAACAAGAGGCGAAACTGGTATTAATTAAAACTTTAAATTTGATCGTAGCAAAATGCAACGTTTTGTCCATGCTGTGTGATCAATATCGCTGGACTACGAACAACAACTGACGCGCCATAAAACTCCCTCGTACCGTTAGATTGTTACCACTTTAGCTATCGCAACTATATATAAATATATATATATAGATACATAGTCGGTCGAAATCCTAATCAGCGACCACAACCAGATGTCTCTAATGTACAATACTTGTTCCTACTTATATATATAATTATTCCTTGTCCAACTGTGAACTGTATCAAGGACGATTCACATGCAGGCCGATGCATCATGTTATTATCAACTTAGCCGTTGTACGGTCTGTGCTTGATAATGGTATAGTCGGTCGCGAACAAACTAGACCTTAAAGTTGTTAAAGCAGATGGTTTTGACGAGAAAATGTAGCGATTAAAGCGTACGTTTTGACAACGCAGTTGTTTCTGTGATTCAACCGCGAACCGTTTTGAGGATGATTCACACGCAGACCGATGCATCAGAGTCTGTTTATAAACGTGTACAGTCTGTGTCTGATAATTATGTTTAGTACAGTCGTTAATGGCGAAAAAGTAAAGTGAATCTTGTTGTAGTTTATTAAATTTAGCGTGAGTTTTAAAATGTACGTCGAAATTCAAATTTGTTGGGATGTTAAGAAGATCGTACTGAACTAGTAGTTCTAAAAGAACTGAACACTTCTTTGGTATATTTCGTACACCGGATAAGTGTTCAGACCTTTTAGAACTACTGTGCGTTGATTATATTAATAAATAATCGATCAGCTGACGTGAGTAGCGAATTTCCTAAATTAAGTTTATATGTTTTAGCGTTTCAATAAACTTTTGGGGAAATTGGTCTACTCACGAAGGCGCTGAATAGCTGCCTTTGTGTAGGAAATATATTAGTAGAATTTGTTTGCATCCCAGCTTCCAGTCCCGGTGCACGCAGTTCCGTTCGCATCGGAAAATTTTGCTTTGCGAGTTTACACCTCGAACTTACGGCCTCCGATTACGGTCTGCTTCGCTTCGCTCGCAGCAGACAATCACGGCCTCGGATTCCCCATGTGGATTTGAACAGAGTACTTTTACGGTATTTTACGTTTTGATCGATTTTCGGAGAACCAGACGTGCTACAAGGTCGTTTGAAAACCAAAACGTGCAGAATAATTCCCTAAATTTATTTCTTAATTAAAAAACATTTACTTCTTATCAAAAAACGTGCTTCTTGTTGTTGGATTTTTTTAGCTGACGAACCCGTTCGAGCGACTAAGAAAACCAACATGTGTACCAAATATGAACCAAATCGGACGTAAGATGCGGCCGATAGAATGCGAACACATATATATACAGGGTGGTTATAAAGTCACTCCCCCCCTTTAACTTTTGTGTTTGTTAAGACAAACAAATATCCTTTGGGGAACGATACTAACTTAACCTAAAGTATCTTTTCAAGCAATCGGAAATTTTGAGTGTCCCATAAAAATGGGGGATTTTGGGGGCAACTCAACATTTTCAAATGGGAAGTATGGTCATGTGATACCTCATTTTAAATTTATATTTAAGACTAGGAAAATTACATAAAGAAAATAAAAATCGGACCACCCAAAACAAAACGGCCGTAATAAATAGACATAAAGTTACTAATATCTCGAAAAGGAAGAGTTTTTGGAAAACATTTCAAGAGACAAAAAAGTTTATTTCAAAGTGCTTGACCTAAAAAATTGCTTCCAAATCGATTTCGTAAATTTTATTTTTACAAAATTTTCTAAGATGGAGGAGTAAAAATAAAATGTACGAAATCAAATTGGAAGCGATATTTTAGGTCAAACACTTTGAAATCTTCCTTTTCGAGATATTAGCAACTTTATGTCGATTTATTTCAACACGTTTAGGGCCGCCATTGTGTTTTGGGTGGTCCGATTTTTATTTTATTTTTGTCATTTTTCTAGTATTAAATATACGTTTAAAATGATGTATCACATGACCATACTTCCCATTTAAACATTTTGAGTTGCCCCCAAAAACCCATATTTTTAGGGACACTCAAAATTTCCGATTGCTTCAAAAGATACTTTGGGTTAAGTCTGAATCGTACCCCAAAGGATAATCGTTTGTTTTAACAAACACAAAAGTTAAAGAGGGGAGAAGTGACTTTATAACCACCCTGTATATACTATATAAAATTTTTAATGACACCCCGAACCCTGTTCTGGGGACCATGATCGGTGCTCATTGACCACTCTCAACCTTCGATCTCACCATAAGAGTCAAATTTGGTACACACGTTGGATTTCTAAGTCTCTTGGACGAGATCGTTAGCAAAAAAAAATCCAACAACCGTAAGCACGTTTTTTACTGGAAGTAAAGCATTTGAGATGTTTCGTACCAGAATTACATTTTTGGGGGTTTTATTAAAAAAGAATAAATATAGGAGGTTATTCTGCAAAACTTTTTTCAAACGATCTTATAGCCCGTCTAGTTTCCCAAAATCAATCAAAACGTAAAATACCACAAAAGTACCCGTTTCAAATCCAATTGGAGGCTGTTTCTGACCGAAGGACGAGTTTGTCCGCAGCGAGCGAAGCGAAGACTGGAGACTGAGGTGCAAACAAATTCTACTAAATATATTTCGTTCCCAGTCCTCGTGGGTAGATTTCTTTCCCAAATAGTAGGTTGAAACACATAAACTCAACCTACTATGAAATTCGGGCGACTTACGTTAGCGGTTCAGCTGCGCGATCGATTCCATACCAATATTATGAAGAGGTAACATTTTGTTTGTTTGTATGTAGGGGGTAATCTCCGGAACTATTGAATCGATTGACAAAATAGTTTTACTAATTAAAAGCTTCACCATCCCTGAGTAACATAAGCTATAATTCATTTTTATTGAAACATTTTTTATTTCAATATTCGTAAATTTAGTACAAAACAAATCATAGGTCAGGCCTAGACTGAGGAACCAACACGTGTATTTACATTTATTACCATAGCAACCGATTGAATAAAATAACAGATAAAAAAGCTGTTTGCTACAATATTTTCACTAACAGCTGATTTCAAACTTTGAAGCAATTATTTGTATTTCTAACTTTTAGGTTAGGTTTTTATTAAAGTGTAGACCTGAGCCTTGCTGGTTCTTTTAACATTTATTATAACTGTTGGGGTTATTATTAATCCTACACCTTTATTATAAAGAAAACATAACATGATTATGAGTATAGAAGTTTCCAACGGGGTTGGCGTGCGGAGCACGCAGGGGTTTCCTCTAGTTTATAATATAATTTTGGGAACGGAGGTCTGACGGTGATTACAAGACTGTTCATTGTTCAATGCCTCCGACAACACGCCCGATTCAACTGTAAACCGTAGGATGATTCACACGCAGGCCGATACAGCACGTAGCCCTACAGGTACAGTCAGTGCCTACTAATCGGCCCTATTAAAAGTGCAGTCTGGTTAAACGTAGCGTACTTATTGTTATATCACACTCTATTATTGTTCAAGCAGTAAATGTGTTATTATGTAGCCTGCTGCAGGCACCGCCTCCTATACGGGGCTAATTGCCTACGGCTACGGACCGTCTATATTTGTTTTGAATGACTGTAGCTTCTGTAGATTAGTTTAGGTTATTGGCTTTATGTAACAAAACTGAGGGCTACGCCCCCTGACCGCGTCACGTCCTCATCTTAATCTATCTTCTCTGGTTTTATCTTATACTCTAGCAGTCGTGCGGGCTTCGCCTGCATTAGGCCTATAAATAAGGGAATCTTTCAAACTTTTACTGGACATTTTTTAGTTTAAGTTTTCCTACTATTTGGAAGTTAAGAGGACTATCGGGCACTCTCTTTGTATTGAAAAAAGACAAATACATAAAATAATAATACGAACAAAAGTTGCAGCACCAAACGAAACAAAATAAAATAATAATACATTATGTACAAAAATAATTTTATCACGCAGCTAAACCGCTGACGTGAGTTGGGCGAATTTCCAAAATTAAGTTTGTATGTTTTAGGGTTTTAAGCAACTCTTTGGGAAATTGCTGTACTCAAGAAGACGGTGAATAGCTGCCTCTGATTTTTTGCACCTCAGACTCAAGCCCCGACTCACACTTCGCGAGTTTGGATCCCAGCTGTCGGCCTACGTGGATTTTAACCGAGTACTGTTACGGTATTTTACGTTTTGATCGATTTTGGGGAAACCAGACGGGCTGGTAAGGTCGTGTAAAAAACAAAATGTGCAGAATAATTTTCTTTATTAAATTTTTTAGACAAACCCCCCAAAACGTTTAATTTGAATACGAAATATCTCAACAAATAATTGTTATATCTAGTCAAAAAACGGCTTCTGGTTGTTGGATTTTTTCGGCTAACGAACTAGTCCGAACGACTTAGTAAACCAACGTGTGTACCAGATTTGGATCAAATCTAATGCGGCCTTCAGAGGGCCCTGGATATATACAGGGTAGGTGGAAAGTCTGAGAACGGCTTAATATTTTGTATATAAGGAAAATTTGAGGTACCCTAGATGTGATTGAGGAACCTACTCTATGTAAAAATACTATTTTATTAACATGTCAAAAATTTGGTCCGCCATTTTGAATGTAACTTTGTTATTTTAAATAGGAAAGCGGTCATGCGATACATCATTTCAGTGCAGAATTTTCAGACAAAATCAATGGTGAAAACCGCACATCCATAACTCAAACCGTTATGAAGATAGTTGCATTTAGTTACGTTGAATCATACCATTTGGTGTAAAAATGAAATAAAGTACATTTGAACGTCTTGCCTATGAAATTTTAATGTTGAATAAAATTAAATATTACCAAATACTGTAATCAAATCATAAGGTATTAATTTAATGCACATCAATTTTAATAATAATGAACAATAATAATAATAGTAATAATGCTATGATTATTAAATTAATCATATTTAAATGATATGATTCAATGTAAATAAATGCAAATATCTTCAGAACGGTTTGAGATATGTATGTGCGGTTTTCACCATTGATTTTGTCTTAAAATTATGCATTGAAATCATGTATCACATGACCACTTTTCACATTTAAAAAAACGTTACATTCAAATAAGCGGATCCTAGATGGCGGATCAAATTTTTGACATTTTAATAAAATAGTATTTTTACATAGAGTAGGTTTCTCAATCATCTACCTTTAAATTTTTTTACATACGAAATATTAAGCCGGTCTCAGACTTTTCACCTATTCTGCATATATAAAATTTTTAAGGACACTCCAAAACTTGTTCTGGGGACCATGATCGGTGCTCATTTACAACTCCCGACTTTAGGACTCACCATAAGAGTCACTGCAATAGCTCAATCTTTCCTACTACTTGAAATTCGCTAATAATTGTTTTATCAACAGAAGCCTTTACAAAAAAAAAAAAAATTAATTTAGCATAACCTAAAGATTACCATCCATTTTTAAGATAAATTGTTAATATATGTAATGTATTCGACAATTTGTCTTCAAAATATAATACAGTATTGCAATAATCTACTAAAGCCTTAATTTCTTCTATCCAGCACATACAATAGGCCTAAGCAATTTCTGTCATAAACAACTGAACAATAACTCAAGTAAAAGTAATCGCTTATTTTCATTCCCATTAACAATTTATCAGTCCTGACTAGGCTCAATATAAAATGTACTTAAGTTAACCAGCTGTTTTGTCTGCTATTGTAATAAAAACGTACAGAAGCATGCGCAGTACGCTTATACTTAACGCGCAGTGTCAACCGTTTAGTGTTTCTCTTGCTTTTGTTTACGTACACTTTTTATTTGATACGATCCTCTGTCTCGATGCATTTCACTACTCAACGGGTACTCAGAATTTCATTTTCAAATAAGGTTTGCCGTTGCCTTACTAGACCGTTGCGTGCTTCGCACGCCAGCTACGCGTTCGGTCAGATCTCACAATATTGTGAGCGAAATACTTTTAGTAAAACCCATATTATACTACATTATAAGCGAATTTCCGTAGGAAAGATGAGTTATTACAGTGAGACCTAAGGTCGGGAGTAGTAAATGAGCACCGATCAAGGTCCCAGAACACGTTTTGGCGTGTAATTACAATTTGTATATATATATGTGTGTTCGCACTCTAACGGCAGCATTTTAAGTCCCATGTAGTACACAAGTCGGTTGTCTAAGTCGCTCGGACTAGTACGTTAACAAAAAAAAAAAAAAAAAAAAAAAAAAAACAAGCGGAAGCTAATTTTTTGACTGGAAGTAACTATTTTATTTTTTATTTTTCGTACTAGAATAAACCATTTTTATGGTTTAGTCTAAACAAAATAAATGTAGGGAATTATTCTGCACATTTTGTTTTTTTGACACGACTTTATAGCTCGCTTGATTTCCCCAAAAACTATCAATCGGCCTCGGATCAGAAGATGCCCCCGCGGCAAAATTTCCCGCGTGGATTTTAACCGGGTACTTTTATGGTATTTTACGTTTTGTACAATTTTGTGGGAACCTGATGGGCTATAAGGTCGTGTAAAAATAAAATGTGTAAAACGATATTCTCTATTTAATTTGTTAGATAAAACCCCAAAAGGTTTCATTGTAGTACAAACAATCTAATAAAATTTTACTTCTGGTGAAAAAACGTGCTTCCTGTTGTTGAATTGAGCGGCAACCAACGTTCAACCAAATCTAGACCAATTCGAACGAAAAACGCGGCCGTAGAGTGCGAACACATATATATATATATATATATATATAGTTACTAGCTGGCCGATCCGGCTTTGCAAGGGTAGACAAATCAAAGTTAAATGTATATTAACAACAAAAAAATATATCAATAAATATATTACACTATGTATTTCTTTTGGGGATTATTAGTAAATTTGACCCCCTCCCAACCCCCATTAAAATTTCGAATTTTTTTAAAACCTTTTTTAGTGAGCACCTAAGGCCCTAGAGAAAGCTACATACCAAATTTCATTCCAATCAATTCGACTTTTTTTTAGTAACTTTGATCCCCCAAACCCTCCTAAAATTTGGAAATTTTTTAATACCTTTCTTAGCGAGTACTTAGGGCCCTAGAGGAAGCTACATACCAAATTTCATTCCAATCGTTGAGTAGTTTTTGAGAAATCGTGATGAGTCAGTGAGTGGTATTTGGCTTTTATATATATAGATTATACATTTTTTTTAATAACACACCAAAATTTGTTCTGCTGACCAAGATCGGTGCTCATTTACTACTCCCGACTTTAGGTCTCACCATAAGAGTCACTGCAATAGCTCAATTCACTAAAAATAGAGTTAACCCATTTTCGGTTGCTCTTAGTTATAGGTCGTGCCCTAACTACTTACGGCAGCTCAAACTGACCTGCAGGGTTTATGGCACCAGTCCGCAACCGACCCTTTTACAATCCTATTAGCGATGCTTCCTTGAACGCCCTAGTTCAATATTAAAATTAAACTAATTATATAATGTGATATATTGATTCACGAGTTCATATTAAGAACAACGATGTAACAAACATTTATGTTTTTTTGTTCCATTTCATTATTATAGCACCCAATCTCCGAGCAATACTAAATTCCATTTACATTTAGAAAGTTACACGGGATATTTGACTGTCGTGTAGTGGCAGCAATGTTAGGCCTAATCTAAAGCAAATACTTGAATAATTTGATAAGTCTCGGTTATTAGTGTGATAGCACTTGAGACTTTGTCCCTAACATTATGCTTTATTACATTTTAATGACTAGAAGATATTAACTTGATCATTTAGGATTTTGCAGTTTAAACTAACAAAAGCACGATTATATCCAAATCTGAACTATGTTACTCTAGTCTCGATTGCTATTCAATGGTGAACTAAGTATTTTAGCCTATATTTTACTTTTAAATTTAAACGCACAGATACCGGCGCGAATGCTGGCACTTGAGCAAACCGCTACTAACCTGACTAAAAACATCAGTACATGGTACATCTCTGTTTAACACGTTCACTGCTAAGGACGCACATGTGAGCTTGACACCTTACACTATGAGAAGCGGCCGACGCACAGTGCATTGCACGCCAACCCCCGTATTGGGAGAATTTTCAATACACAGCACATTGCATGCTTCGCACGCCAATCCTCTTATTGGGAGAATTTTCAATACACATAGCATTGCGTGCTTCGCACGCCAATTTTGAGCCTTTGTGCTATGGACGCACGCTTTAAAATATTAGTGATTATTACGTAGAAACGTTCAAAAATAATTTCTACTCATTTAAGCTATAAATATAAAAAGTAAAAGGTCAGCTCCTAGCATGGGAAATACGAAATTTGCGTAGCAGTGAATGTGTTAAGGGTGAGGTAAACATCCACTAGTTCTTTCGAAGGATGAGTCACATTAGGAAGCGGTGTGGGAAAATGTTTTTTTTTTCTCCACTTACGCTCTTTCCCCACACCCCCGGCCCATCGCGCCAGGATTCCCGCCGTTATCTGTACAATGAACACGACTTAGTTTCATAATTTGTAGAGTCGTTTGATTAATATACCGGGCGTCTTTTTTTAAATGGACCACCACCATTTTTGTTAAAGTACAAATCTGACAGCCAACTTTATATGGAGAAACTTTCCTTGTTTTTTGAGAAACTAAAAAATATGCAGTTAAAATATTTGTAAACTAGCTGACCCGTGCGAATATCTCCCAAGTTAGGAGATGTACTTATCTGATTTAATATGTACTTAATCTGTACCCATGGAAACTTGATAAACAGCTGATTAAGGTCCTTGATTTTTAATAATTCAACACAATTTGAGGTTATCCCTGTAAGAAATTAGCAAAACTGTATTTAAAAGATCCGGATCACTTTGATTCGTTCACTTTGATTCATCCGGATCGCGTTCAATTCCGTTTCGTATATACAGTGCATGTGATTCTCTCTGTTCCATTTTATGTTTTATCAAGTTAAAATAATTTACGTTTCTAAAATGAAAAAATACGTAAAAAATAAACAAACCAAACAAAATTATACAAAAGCGATTCCGATCTGAAATTCTTGCGGCATCTTGGTTGCGGAAGATATTGTTATGTTCTTATGAAATAAACACCTTGCAGGTTTATAATTACCAATTTAATTTGTTTTCGGTAATGGTGATAATTGCCAACAAAGTCATTATATAATTACTACGAATCGTACTTGACTTTGCTTATGTTTGTTTTCTCTTACCAACATTTTCCAGAAAATAAGTAGTTTGTGAGAATTTAATGTAAACGAAATATCCCGTGTACTATTTTTTTGCTAAAAGTGGCACTGAAAAAACCTGTTATCATTCATTTTAGGTAGTTTCGAAGAAATAATATCGTCACCTTAGTGCGACTTTCCGAAAATGTCTACTAGTTCCTATCATGGTCACTACTAGACTCTAAATGAATCGTGAACTCAAAATTCTATACGTATGTCACTTTTTATGTTCACTTCCAGACTGATATATAAAATAATTCGACCACTCAGGTGAACTGCTGACGTGATTTGAACGAATTTCCAAAATTAAATTGATATGTTTTAGGGTTTCAACCAACTACCTGGGAAATTGGTCTACTCACGCTGAATAGCTGTCTGCCTGTAAGAAATATATTGCCCCTCACACAGCGAAAACACTATTTGCGAGTTGCAACTCAACCTTGCGGCCACGGAAGAACTTTTGTGGTATTTTACGCTTTGCTCGTTTTTGGAGGCTCCAGACGGATTACAAGATTGTGTAAAAAAATAAAATACGCAGAATAATATCCTATATTTATTATGTTATATAATAACAATAAATGGTACCAGGAACTGGCACATACTTTCTCACAAACATATTTAAATTATTAAACAGATTCACGGTGACTTGTAGGGTGGGGTAGGAGAGGTAATTTGTATTAAAGTTGTTTTCCCATAAAAATCCACAAAATAACGGAAAAACCAACTTTTCTCAAAAACGGCTCGAACGATTTTGATTAAAATTTTACAGTTTATAGTACTTTAGGTCCCTAATAAACTATAAAATTTTAATCAAAATCGTTAGAGCCGTTTTTGAGAAAAGTTGATTTTTCCGTTATTTTAAGGGTTTTTATGGGAAAATTACCCTTAAAAATAAAAAATTCACAAAAATTAAAAAAACACCTGGAGATACCGTGGATTAGTACCTCCATACCAAATTTCATCAAAATCGGTCGACTGGTTTAGGCTCTAGGTCTGGTAACATCCACACAGACACACAGACACACATACAGACACACACAGACATCACTCCGAAAACCACTTTTTTAGGTTCAGGGGGACCCAAAACGGATATTTTCACCAAAAACTCAAACTCGAAAATTTTGACGAATACGATACTTTCTCCATATACTATGGTATAGGGGGAGAAAGTAAAAAAATTACATTCTAATATATTAAATGTAAAAGAATTGCTACTTTGGGTCAAAGCAACGTGCTTCAGGTCGCATTTTATGTCCGATTTGGTCAAAATGTTCTAAGTCAGTCGGACGAGTTCCTTAGCCAAAAATACCACAAGCAGAATTAATTTTGAGGTTTTTCGTAATAGAATGAAACTTTTTGAGGTTTAATCTGAAAAATATAAATATAGGAGATTATTCTGTACATTTTGTTTTTTTTACTCGACCTTACAGCCCGTCTGGTTCCCCAAAAATCGATCAAAACTAAAAATACCCGGTTGAAATCCACGTTGGTGAGCTGCGAGCGAAGCAAATTAGTCCATAAAACGAGGACGCAAGTTCGAGATGCAAAGCGCGTGAGCCTGGGCTGGAGGCTGTTGCAAACAAATAATTCTACTAATACATTTCGTACACTCAGGCAGCTGTTTCAGCGCCTTCGTGAGTAGATCAATTTCCCAAATATTTGGTTGAAATCCTAAAACATATTAACTCACGCCAACGGTTCACCTGCATGATCAATTATTACTTTTTACTTTCTCACTATACTATAGTATAGAGAAAGTATAGTAATCGCAAATAAATCGATGTTGAGATTTTTGTGGAAATATTCATTTTGGGACCCACTCAGTCCAAAAAAGTTTTTTTTACAAAATGTCTGTCTGTTTGTATACAAAGCTAGGGAGAAAACTATTCGATCGATTTCGAACAAATTTACACCAAACATGTCAATTAGACATGTATAGATGCACGAAAAAAGATAGATGTTTTTGTATAGATGTTTTAAAACATTTAGAAAAACAACCCCCTTTTTGGCCAACAAACCCCCAAAAAATCAGTTATTATTTGTTTATAAAAAAACCGGCTCTAACGATTTTCATATAATTTGGCTTATTTGTAGCCCTTAATGAACCCTACCACATGCAAAAAATCGCATCTTTCTAAAAATACTCATTCAGCTAATAATAACATTTATTAGTCACTCTCCTACTTTAATGTATCCCCTCTCCTACTTTAATACAATTATGAAGTCACGGTGAATCTGTTTAATAATTTAAATATGTTTGTGAGAAAGTATGTGGCAGTTTACTGAAGATTATTACAAAATTAGAACATGAACATTCTATGAGGCAGTACCAATATTTTATGTTGTGCTTTTTGTCTGACTTCAGGTATGGAAAGTACAAATGAATTGACTGAAGCTACCAAAGTGCGTAAGTTATATTAATTCATAAATTACAATACAAATAAGAATTTATTATCTATACATCTATGAATATAAATAAAATTGAAGTGTCAGTCTGTGATTTCGGAGTAAATACTTTTTTCTAAGCTCATATGGTTATTCGTACTTTTACAAAAACGTAAACATGCATTTTTAATTTTTTTCTGTCCGTCTGTCCGGGCTAATCTCCGGAATGGCTGAACCAATCTTGACGAAACTTTCACTTGCATGTAGAGGAATTTTCAGAGATTAATCTAGGCTAAGTTTTATCTTGGAAATATTTAGAGTTCCTATTTAAATTTTTTTTAATGTTAGAACTAGGGGTTTTGTGAATGGACTTGATACGCGACCATTATAAATAAAACAACTGATTTGGATCAAAAGCTTAAGACTTGACAAGAATTTCTGTGTTTTAATTTACTGTTTACACTGATTTAACCGTTAAGTATACAGAGTGTTCCTTTAACCCCCTCACTATACGTTAACAAAACTTTGTATACATCCTGTGTTGCAAAACAGGACAAATTTTTTGACATATCTGAACCTTTATTATTTGGGGGGAGGGGGGCTTGAGGGGATAAACAATTTCAAATACAAAGGTAGATCATGTAATACACTATTGGAAAGCTTATTAAGAGAAACAGAATGGCGCTAACTAGATCTTAGTGCCTCGCTTTGTTTCAATGTAATGGACATTCAAAGTTCTGGAAAATGATATGGTTATCATAACTTCAAAGCAGGCTATGCTTTTGTTAACATTAGGAATAAGTAGATTGTATGTTATTTTCCACAACTTTGATTGTCCATTACTTTGAAACGAAGCAAGATACTAAGCTCTAGTTTGCGGCATTCTGTTTCTCTTTTAATAAGCTTTTCAATGGTGCATTACATGAGCTATCTTTACATTTGAAATTGTTAACACCCACCCCAATTCCCCCAAACTCCCAAAAATCATAGAGAGACAGACATGTCAACAAATTTGCCCTGTTACGTAACACAAGATGTATACAAGTTTTAACTTATTTTCAATTACAGGAATAATGAAGATAGTTAAAGGGGATTTATGAACACCCTGATAATAAAAACAGTATGCAGTAATGTGAAATGTACTCATAGATTTTAAATACATTTCAAAACCTACTTTGTAATTTTTATGTTCGGGAGTTATCAGTAACAAACTGGCGGAAAACGGGATTTTAGCGTTTATTGATGCATAGCTAATAATTAACGTAGGCCTAAAAGGGATACATATAGATCGATTTGGGCGAAACTCACTGTCCTTTTTTGGACGATGGAACGCGGATCTAAAACCGTTTTTTTTTATTGCGTGTAATGGTAAGGCACAATATTTACTCGGTAGACCTTTTATTTATTTAATCACATTTGCGAGCGAAGTATTGTTGCAGCTGTAAAGACTATGGTCTATGCTTTAAAGACTATGGACTATGCTTTAAAGACTATGGACTATGCTGTAAAGACTATGTACTATGCTGTAAAAACTATGGACAATGCTTAAAGACTGTAGACTATGATGTAAGGACTATGGACTATGCTGTAAAAACTATGGACTATGCGTAAAGACTGTGGACTATGATTTAAAGACTATGGACTATGCGTAAAGACTGTGGACTATCCTGCAAAGACTATGGGTTATGCTGTAAAAACTATGGACTATGTTTAAATACTATGTACTATGCTTTAAATACTATGGCCTATGCTGTAAATACTATGAACTATATTGTAAATACTATGGGAAATGTTGTAAATACTATGGACTATGCTGTAAATACTATGGACTATGCTGTAAATACTATGTACTTTGCTGTAAAGACTATGAACTATGCTATAAATACTATGGACTATGCTGTAAATACTATGGAGTATGCTGTAAATACTATGGACTTTGCTGTAAATACTATGGACTTTGCTGTAAATACTATGAACTATGCTGTAAATACTATGGACTATGCTGTAAATACTATGAACTATGCTGTAAATACTATGGACTTTGCTGTAAAGACTATGAACTATGGTGTAAAGACTATGGACTGTACAGTAAAGGTTATAACCTATGCTGTAAAGACTATGAACTATGCTGTAAAGAACTGAAACGCGTGTTTCAAAGTTTAAGAGCTGGTAGACCAAACTGAAGGTAGTCTATATATTTGAGATAATTTTAAACTGTTTATGGATTGTTTAGACAGCAGTAACTTTTATATAGACGAGTATTGATCGGAATACAAGCAGCACTCTGGTAGCCTTGATAAGGGAAGAACATTAAGTGATAAGAGAAATGTACTGATAAGGCTTATCTATAGTGGTTATTGATCGTGTAAAACAATGCAGACTATTCGTAAGTCGAGATGATGTACACTACATTGAGAAGCTTGTATATTATGTATCGGCTGTTGTGTGACGGAGAAGGAATGCGGTTCAGAAGTATTAGAGCGAGAGAGAGAGAGAGAAGAAATAGGAATAGGCTAATTCGATCACGCAGTGGAACAGCTGACGCGAGTTTCCAAACTAGGTTTATATGTTTTAGGATTAAAACCAACTATTTGGGAAATTGGTCCACTCACGTGTGGGAAATATATTAGTAGAATTTGTTTGCACCTCAGCCTCCAGCCCATGCTTACACTCTGCTTCGTTCCGCTCGCAGCGGAGAAACTCGCTTCGCGAGTTCGCATCTGCTCGTCGGCCTCTGATCAAAAGATGCCTTCATAGTAAAATCCCCAACGTTGATTTAGCCGCGTACTATTTTGGCATTTTACAAATTTGAGTGAACCTGACGGGCTGTGGATCGTGTAAAGAACAAAATGTGCCGAATAACATCATATATTTATTTCAGGAGTATAATCCTTCTACAGGCGCACCACGGCGCTATGTTTGCTGGCGGGCGAATCGGATTTTACCGTCACGCATTTTCTGCAACGCTCTATTCCGTCGGTTTGAAACAATTTTGGTCTTGCCGAGATTCGAACCGGCAGAGTCCGTCGCCATAGACCAGCGCCTTAGCCGGTTAGGCCACGAACGCATTGCTAGTTTAGTATATTTGAGTTGGGTATATAAGTGTAACAGATTGTACTACGTCATAGGCTTAACCCGTTAACGTGAAAACAATGTACAGTTTAATTGGAAATACCTCTGAAATGGACATTGTGCTTCCTCATTTCGTAAGTTGTGTTAAAAAGTTTACACTTCTCCCGTGTGGTCTTAAGCACACAATTTACGTTTTTTGTTTTAGATAAGACCCCAAAAAAAAAACTTCATTTTAGCACGGAAAATCTCAAACACCTTTTATTTTCGGTCAAAAAACATGCTACCGGTACTAAGGAACTCGTACGAACGACTTAGAAAGCAACGTGTGTACCAAATTTGGACCAATTCGGACGTAAACTACGGCGAACTCAACGTTAGAGAAGCTGTCCAACGGTAAAATCCCCCTAGTGGATTTGAACCGAATACATTTATTGTATTTTTTAGATAAAATCCCCAATAGTTTCTAAAAAAAATGACGTCCGCTCAAAAAAAGTGCTTCCGATTGTTGATTTTTTTTTTGGCTAACGAAGTCGTCGGAGTCACTTGTCGGAAAATTTTTAATGACTGCCAAAACGTGTTCTGCGGACCATGATCGGTGCTCATTGACTACTAAGTCTCATCCTAAGAGTCACTGCAATAGCTCATCTTTCCTACGGAAATTCTCTACTAATTCCCATTGAACATTTCTTAATCTGATCGTCAGTACTGAGAATGCAATGCACTCAGGTCGAAAGAGAATACGAGTGGAATTAAGACGCAAAAGGCGTTTACAGTCTGGTCAGCAATATCAGCTGATATCTTATTGCATTCTCAGCACCAGCAGTTTATCTCGACGGTAGGTCTTCTTCGTAATAGGGATGAGCATCGGCAGTTAAAACATCGATGTTCACCATCGGTGTGACTGTGACAACTATTTCGACCAGAAAACATCGATGTATTTTAACGGTAAACATCTATGTATATTTAAAAATAATCGGTATCAGTTAACTGACACAAACTTTCTCCCAACTTACTGTAGTCA